>OZ010609.1:77992606-78047606 GCA_963932145.1 Acanthosepion lycidas | reverse complement strand
TATAATTTTCCTCGGTTGTGTCTCTGTCCTTTGATAGAGTCGCCCCTGAGTGCACTCTGCCCAGTGACAGAGACGCAACTGAGAGATGATAAATAGATACATTACAAACTACTCGAGAGCATACCTAAGAACTATATTGTTATTAGGTTGGTGCAAAAATAATGACGGTTTTTGACATATTTCTTAATTTATATATATATATATATATATATATATATATATATTATAATAGTAACTTTTCAAACATGTACCCATTTACTTCTGATATGGGTAGTTACATGCATGTCTGCAGTCATTCAGATATGTGGGTGGGGGTAAGGGATAATGGCTTGGAATGAGAAATCTGAAAACTGAATTTGAATTCCTGTTGAGGATGTTACATTCACAAATACTCTTAGGAAGGTAATAAACAATCTCTTCTCCCTCCAGCTGTGGGTTAAATAGTAGAACCTGTATCTGGAAAAAATCATTGTTATCTTATGAAGATTGTTAATGCATTCTTCCCTTGTCCCAAAAGATTTACTCTTGCAATCGAAAATTTTTGGCTTTAAATAACCCGCAAAGGTTTGATAAGCTGTAAAAAATCAATCAATCATTCAATCCAAATCCTTCCTGCCTTGCATGGAAGTAGAGGAGGGTACATGTCTGAAATATTATTGTAGGGATACAAAAAGCAATCATTTCTCTTTGATGGAGATGAAGGTACATGGGTCACATGACAGCCGTTTAATGACATCACTCTATACAAGTAATGAAAGTGGCAGTCTTTCTGTTGGTTTACAGGAGTCAATCCGAGTGGTTGTTTTTTTTAGCCTGGGTCAAGGGACCTGGATTGAGGCTAAATCTGAATTCTTCAGCATATGGCACCATTTCCAATTCAGAATATATCTTCCCCAGACATAGAAAGAAACTATCTCTGGCTCGTAGTCCTCATTTGGGAAACCACAAGGCTTGCTGTATTCCCATTCGTTGAGTATATCCTTGTTTGGGACACAGTAGATATTTCTGGCCTGCTTGAATCTGGAGTCGTAAATAAGTTTTCTTGAGAAAAACAGATGAATCTCCAGCAGCTACAATTCTGTTGAGAATTACTACACATAAGATTATCTTTTTGTTCTCGTTTCACTCTGCTTGTTGTTAGATACATGTATTATAGTTTCCTCTGTGTGGGATATGTGTAAATATGTAGACATAATTGTGTATGACTTAGTGGTATAAAAGTCTCTCTGGGAACAAAGCATGTCTGCCATTTATTTTCCTTTCAGCCATTCTGTTCTGTTTGTGAAATAAAGTGTTATTATATCATGGATATAATAATAATGCCCATAATGGGGGAAATACAAAGGGGAGAATAAACCTTTCTTTCAGTCCTCTCTCCCATTATATTATTATGATATTTTAGGCTCTGTATTTTGTATTTTGTTTTACATTTTTTTTTGGGAGCATATTTCACACACACACACACACACACACACAATGGCTACCACCATATTGTTGATTATGAACATCACAAGATATTGTAAGAATGAATTGGGTTTTGATTAAATGTGGCTCTTTAAACATTTAAAATATATGGCACAAATTTGGAATGCATAAGAAACAGACATATTGTTGTCAGGTCTATTTTTGTGAATGTTTTTTCAGTAAATATATATATATATATATATATATATATATATATATATATATATATATATATACAAGTATAGGATTGGTGTATACAGAATAAATTCCAGTAACCAACAAATACTATTCTTAAAAGAGTGCTCAATACAGAGTAGAGCAAATATAATCATTTATTCGAAAATTATAACATAAAAATGTTATAAAATCACTACAAAAATAGCCATTTTGTTTCAACACTTCTGGTGTCTTTGAAACAAAATGGCTATTTTTATAGTGATTTTATAACATTTTTATGTTATAATTTTTGAATAAATGATTATATATATATATATATATATATATATATATATATGTAGGATTAATGCAAATATAAAATTTGTCACTTAGCTGATTCATGTTACCTTCAGCATCCCAACTATAGCAATTGCTCCGTTCACTCATCAGGAGATATTTCATTGAATATGACAAATAAGGAAAATTTTATTAATTTCTTGCATTTTTTTGTTTGATGGATGTGAGGGAGTGCAAAAATTGTCTGTATTATCCATTGTTCCAAATGCTTTTGATTACTTCTTTAGCCATTTTCTTACTCCCACCAAACAAAAAAAAATACAAGAATGTTGGAAAAACTAAATAAAAAATGAATCAAATTTTCCTTGTCTGTCATATTCAATGAAACATGTTTAAAAAAAACATAATTCAGAATTTAAGCTTTCTTTTTTAAAATTGTAGTATAAGCCAACCTACAATTTTTAAGGATGATTTTGGGGATTTAAAGGTTGCTTTATACATGGAAATATATGGTGTATATATATATATATATATATATATATATATATATATATATATATATATGAATATGATTAATGTAATTAATAGTACCAGGCAATCCATCTCTCACAAATCCTTTCGTATTCATTGATGGTATGGCAGTAAAAGCTGTTGAGGCATTCACATATCTTGGATCAACATTTTCTTCTGATGGAAAAATGGACAGAGAAATCCAACCCAGAATAGCCAAAGCCAGCACAGCATTCGGTAAACTTAAACATAGGTTATGGGACATCAAAGACGTGTCTCTCAGAGTAAAGATTGACATATACAGATCAGTCATTCTCTCAACCCTTCTCTATGGTGCAAAACTTGGACTCTGTACTGCAAACACATAAATCAACTTGATGCCTTTCACAGGCACTGTCTTTGTGTCATATGTGATATAAAATGGCACAGCAGGGTCAAGAATAGTGCAATACTGAAGAAATGTAACATCACAGGCATTGAAACCATTCTAGCAAAGATACAACTTAGGTGGGCTGGTCATGTTGTGAGAATGGACGAGCATAGCCTTCCAAAGAAGGTGCTGTATGGACAACTACTAAACACCAAGTGTTCAGTTGGACATCCACTCTTACACTAAACGTTTCAATTTTGATCTGAAAACCTGGGAAGCTCAAGCATCAAACCAAAGGGTGTGACATAAGATATGTTTCATTAAGTTAAAGGGTTTTGAAGACAGTAGACTGAAGCACCGTGATAAGCTTCGTCAAGCTCTGAAGCAGAGATGCCATCAAAATCCTGCTTTAACAAATTTCATCTGTCAGTATGGCTTTGTCGCTCGCAAGGCTGGGCTAGTATCACACTTAAGAAGGCACAAATGAAATATGTCTTTCCCTTACCTGATTTTCTACACAATAACCCCTGCTAGCATGCATAGGTGTTAAACGAAAGGCACCATCCAATGCTGACCCTCATTTATCATTCATGATAGGAGAGTCCACCAATGTAAATATAAAATTTGTAACTTAGCTGATTGATGTTATTTTCAGCATCCCAACTCTAGACTTTCAAAGTTTGACCCACCAGCAATCGCTGCATCCACTCGTCAGGAGCAACTAGCAATTGACTGTTTATTTTCTCATGCTTTGTCACTTTTATATTGTCTTTAAAATAATTTATGCATGTTTTCATTTGTGCAAGGTTGATTTTTTTCAGTCAGTTCATATTTATCTGTTTATATGTGTGTGCACATATATATATATATATATATATATATATATATTTCTTTTTTTTTTCAAATGGTTTTTAAAGTTATTTAACAGTTTCTTAAAGGGACCTTTTATTTATCAATTACAAAATTTTATGTAAGAAGCTGACTGTGCATATAACTAGTTAGCATTTGTTAAATGACCTCTTCTTCCTCTTTCACTTTTACTTCTTAGGAAAGTTGAATGCCACGTTTCTATACACCTTATGAAATAATGTAACCATTTGTATCTGTCCATAATAAAATTGTCTTGGATTTATATGCACACAACTTTGTGCCATGACCTATATAATCAAATTTTTTTTTTTGGTGAGTTTGAATTTAGTGTAGGTCACATTCAATTGGTCAATCATGGTAAAAGCCCACAAGCCTATTTTTTATTTTTTTTTTCTCAAGAAAGAGAAAGTAGTCAGCATTTTAAAATTAAAATAATTGTTTACTTGCCAGTAGTTTACCATTACCCAAGGAGACACATTTGTAGTGTTGAAACATAATTGCAATTGTGTAGCAATTTTTAACATGTTTTTTTTTTGTTTTAATATCCTAGGATAAATAATATTTAGCTCTAATTTGTATTGAGGCCTCTTTTAAATTAAATGTTACTACAGTGGAATTATGCTCCATTTGTTCTCATTATACCTGGATATATATATATATATATATATATATATATATAGGGAGAGAGAGAGAGAGAGAGAGAGAGAGAGAGTTCCTGAAGTGTTTATACATATTTTGGCTATATATATATATATATATATATATATATATATATATATAATATATATATATGTAAAAAACCTCCTCCCCAATGCATAAAAATATTCCTTAAGACTGCAATGTTTATGAGCATAGAAAACTAACTTTCAAATTTTTACCGTGGCTGTTTTGTTTCACTTCGAATGACTGTACTTTAGAAAGGCATGAATCCACATCTCCCTACATTCTGTTCTAGTACCATATATCTTGAGCAAAAATTTCTCATGTTGTGATACAATGACAGAGGAGAGTGTGGGTGAATAAGCATGCAGGAAAGCTCTCTCTCTCTCTCTCTTACATAATCAACTAACTGTTAACCCTATTGTCAACCTTGTCAAAATCTAATAAAATAGTTGAAGCTATGTCATAGGTACTGTATACATTTTTCTGTATGGGAACCATTTCTATTGCCAACTGGCGTGTGGCTATTAGTATTGAATCTTGGTTGTGGGTATTTGTTGTTAACTTGAGCAAGAAAAGGCTTGTTAATTTTAATGCCTCCAAAAAGAATTGCACTCTTAATCTTAGAGAAACTTTTTTGCCTTCTATCAATATGGAAAGTGACACATTGTGACTTTTTGGGCTAATATCTTATAATAACTATCTCACTTGTTAGCTATTGTGGCATGTGGGGGCTTCCTTACTTTGTTCGATTCAGCAGTAGCAGCAATAGAATTAATCAGCAGGGTACAACAGGAAGTCCCAGAACTCATAGAAATGCTGACCAAGCATTATTTGGTCTCTTTTCTACTTTTTCTTTTCAGCAGCCCCTACCTTCAAGGTCCATCTTGAAGGAATATGCAAACCCCTGCTGCAGAAGACATATGGCCTGTCCTAGCAACTATTGCATTCCCCTCATGGGAACAGTCAGAGAAATCTCCCTTCTAGATACTTACCCAAAGAAAGTACTTACAACCCTATCAGTTTGACATTCCAATTTCTCGTTTCTCATGGGAAGAAGTGAAGAAATCTCTCTCTATACAGAAAATCTACTCAAGAGAAGAACTCTGTTAATTAAGAAACACAACTTTTTCCCCCACAAAAAACCACTATTTTGCACCCTCTTTTTGACCATAAATAAAAGCTGTTAAACAGTTATTTCAAGCCTTGGGCTTGTTCATGCCACCATATACACTGCTAAGCACACACACACACACACACACACACACACACACAACTGGGAAAAATTCCTACATTTTTTCATTGTATTGAATATTGCTGCCACATCTGGTTTGGTGCTTCAACTATGTATTTAGAGATTCTTGACCAAATTCAAAGAAGAATCTGAAATGTTTTCAGTCAAGACCTGGCATTTCGTCTTCATTCACTTTCCTACTACTGTAACATAACTTCTCTGTCCGTTTTCTATAAATATTTTTATGGCAATTTTTCTGCCGGGCTTTACTCTTTAGTATCTCGATTTTATGAATTTGAGTGCATTACTAAATTGGCAGCTAGGTCTCATCATTTTACAGTTGAAATGGCTACATGTAACAAACCATAAGTTCTATGCTAGCAGTTTCTTCTATCGCACTTCTTAATTGTGGAACTCTCTTCTGGCTTCTTGTTTCCCTATCATCATTAATCTTCAAAAATTTAAATGCATTGTCAGTCATTAACTTCTATCTTCTTAATTCTTGTTCTTTTATTCCCTTAATAGTAGTTTTTGTCATATTCTCTAACACTCAGTAACGCCCTTGCGTCTTAGTGGCTTTATTGCCTTTGATCTTCAACAATTTAAATGCAATGTCAATTGTTATCTTCTGTCTTCTTAATTCTTGTTCTTTTATTGTCTTCTCTGCTTAAGAGTAGTTTTTCTCATATTCTCTAGCACTCAATAACCCCTTGCGTCCTAGTGGCTTTATTGCCTTTGATCTTCAAAAAATTTAAATGCCATGTCAATCGTTTTCTTCTGTCTTCTTAATTCCTTTTGTTTTTGCCTTTTCCTATTAATAATGTTTTCTTTCTCAGATTCTTTCACATTCAGTAATCCCTTGCATCTTAGTGGCTTTATTGCCTTGTTTGGATTGAAATGGTTAAAACAAAATGAACTAAATTTATTTGAAAACCCTTATGAAAATCGAAAGAGGAAAAGAGAAAAAAGATTGAATACACAGATTTTACAATAGAGACATGTTTCTTTTTAGAAAGAAAGAAATTCAGTGAAGAATAAATAAAGTTAAAAGGTGATTAGTAGTAACCTCCCGATTTCTTGTCAATGGAAATTTTCTATTCTTTTTTCTTCATTCAGTTTTTAAAATTCATTTTTGAAAATAATATAAAGAATCAAAATTCAAAGACACAAACATTGTGAAGTGACCTTGAGCAAGTTTCTTGGAACTTCACAAAAAAAGATCAACAGGTTTGGCATGAACTTTGACCTTTTACAAAATAGAGTTTCCAACACATAGACAGTTATGTTGTATATTCATTTAGCTAAAAATATAGTGACCAACAAAATATAACTTACATTCACACACATATATTTCTGAAATTACACACACATTTGAATGTATATACACACACACACACAAGATATAAATAAACATTACCTTTTCTGTTTATCTATTCATCTATCTCAGTCTCTTCATATCTATCTATCTATCTATCTATCTATCTATCTATCTATCTACGGGTCTGATTGCATTAGAACATGAAATTGGCAGTCACCATACAGTGTTGATTCCCATGTACTTATCTATAAATGCAATATCTCTAATATTGAGCAAATATCCCTGACAAATATATAATTTTAGAGAGCATATATTTATATATCTTCTCTCCCACCTTATTCCTCACTTCGATAATTTTACATATGCTTGATGAAGTCCATCAAAAACGTGTGAATTTCTTTTCATTTTTCATTTCAACCTTTGAAAGTAAAGTCTGATGATCCATAGCCCTGTTAAAGGGGTTGTGGTGAAATAACTTATTACATGGAACCTTAAAGTGGTCTGTTTTGATTCAATATATATATATATATATATATATATATATATATATATATATATATATATATATATATATATATATACGCATAATGAGAAGACACATGGCGGTATACAGGAGTTGTAAAGAAATGCATATCCAATCAACCCAATCAAGGATGCAGAGTTTGTCTGTCATATATGACAATACCTATGAAATCGAATGGTGGTTTCAAGAGACATCTTACGGGAAAGATGTGGCAATCACTATATATATATATATATATATATATATATATATATATATATATATATATATATAATGATAGCTGTCCATTCATATTCAAGGATATCTGTCTATTAGAACGGCTAACGAATCCCTATTGCAGACGCTTGCTCAGGCGCATTTGTGTTTATTCAACACCCACAGAGCCATCCTGTGGGTGATTTATACTGCAGCTATGCTGAACAGACCTTAGTTACAGTATGTATGTAGATAGAGATAGTACATATATATATATATATATATATATATATATATATATATATATATATATATATACATATATATATATATATATATATATATATATATATATATATATATATATTGCATATATATTACTAGAGATAGTACACACATATATATATATATATATATATATATATATATATATATATATATATATATATATATATAGATAGATAGATAGTGAGAAAGAGAGATTTGTATATATATATATATATACAAATCTCTATATAATAATATAATATATATAGGATCAGTCAGCAGTGCCAAATTTTATTTGTATTAATCATATATATATATATATATATATATATATATATATATATATGTTTAATTCTCTTATATATAAATATATATAGGCATATAATTTGTATATTTACATATATAGATATATACAATATATATTGTTATATATAATTGATATATAATCTATATAATTTCTCCTTATTTCTCTTTCTCTCTCTCTATATATATATAGAAAGAGAAGATATTTGTATATTTATATATATGTATATATGTATAAATATATATATATAGAGAGAGAGGGTGAGAGACTTGCATATATACATATATATGTATGTAGACAGACATAGATACATATATATATATATATATATATATATATATATATATATATATACGTCTTTCTCTCTCTCTCTTTCTCTCTCTCTCTGTATATATATATATATATATATAGAGAGAGAGAGAGAGAGGAAGAGAGAGAGAAAGACTTGTATATATATATATATATATATATATATATATATATATATATATATATATATATATAACATCAATTAGTAAAGTGGCAAATATTAATTATTTGTATTAATCCTATATGTATATATGCGTGCGTATGTGTGTGTGTATAGGTGCATCAATATGTCTGTAGTTTAAGTATTCAAAAATTATTTATGTTTACACAACAAATATTTATTTTTCAGCATAATCTCTTTCCGTGTCAATGCCCTTAATCCAAGTCTTCTCCATTAATTTACAGTCTGAACATTATACAATGAAATTTTCAGATCGACATTCAACTAATAGAGCCAAAGAAACACATGTCATTATCAATTGGCAAACCAATTTTGAGATTGACGATTGTTTGCGTTTATTTTGCTCTAAAGTCCTTTGGAATGGCATGAAGACAATTCTCTTTGTAGCTATAGGCAGATAGCAAAGTAGTTGGATCTCTTTAGACAAGGTCTTTTCAACTAAGAAATGGTAAACAAGGCATGCTGGGTGTGAGGCTGGGAATTCACCCGATAAAATTTTGAATGCTTCCAAAAGCGTAAATGCAGTCCAATAACCTTAGGTTCCACTGACAGTTGACATATATATATATATATATATATATATATATATATATATATAGCCACACCTCGCTTAATGAATGAGTTGTCTGTTTAATGGTCCCAGATTTATCTTATGACCAACAATAAAATCTCATAAAATGATAAAAAAATAGGTCACCGTTCTTTTTCTTTTTTCAAAATGAATCAAAATAAATCAAATGAATAAATAAAGTGAAAAATAAATTCAAATTTGGTTAACATGAACTTACGTGCCCGCAATAAGACGGAAAGTTAAAAGGACGGTTTTTCCTTTGACACCGCTATTATTTTAACTACCTTCACTCCTCGGCAATGTTTACTGCTTCAAAAAGCGATTATTAGAATTGTAATAAAACGTAAACACGACAAAAATGAATTTATACATTTTTTTTTTCTTTAGAATTTATAACAAAAATATTAAACACTATTTATTTATTAGATTGTTTATTTACAAGAATAATTTCATATTTACGACATTCTAAATACTAATACAATTAAAACTAATCCAATGTAATATTTATCATTTAACAATTTATAAATAAATAAATATGAAAACAATTTTTAATTCATAAATTTATAAACATTTACTAAATTCTGAAAATATATGACCCAACTCCAAGAATGATTAAATAATTATTAATAATAATAATTTATCATAAATAAATAGCGTTTATTATTTATGGTGTCAATTCTCAAAAATAAAGACAATGTATAAATTCACTAGATTAGTATAAGTAACTTTTGAACTCTACAATCACAAGGATACTAAAAATGGTGGCATTTACCTTCCAGATATTTATTAGAATGGCGGACTACTGCTTGGGCAGTGGGATTGCAGCACATACATTTTTTATTTCTTGTCTAAGGGCCACCAACCTGTGATACACAACATCCTTCAAGGTTTATTGGTGCTACAACCATGAGAAGGTAATGCCATCTGTTGAGAAAATATTGTACTACAGTAAAAATATTATCGCAATTTTATAAAACTATGAAAGACAAGTTTTTCTTTCCTGAAGAGTGTATACATTTTTTGGAGAATTACAGGGTGAAAATAAACGAACGCATGTTTTAAAATTATTATAATGCAAAATAAACAATTTTGAAAATAACAACATACTCTGAAACGAAATGAGGTTTTTATGAAATTACAAGTTTTCAATTGTTCCTCCATTTTGTTGTATATAATCAAGGTCACGCGTTTGATCAAATTATTGACAGACGATCTATAATTTGAGGTGTTCGCTCAGTTTCTAAGGAATATCTTGAAGGAGAGTGCAGCAGCAACGATGAGAGCTTATAAAACGAGGAACAATCTAAAACAGAATTACTTTGCTCTGTAGTGTGTCCCCACCCCACAAAAAAAAATATAAACAAAAAAATAAAAAGAATTTAAATAAAAATAAGGCGATTGCGCTTTCTTTTGAAACCCTTAACTCTTTCTTCCTTTCTCACTCTTTAAAAATTTCTTTCGATAATTCTCCCGCAACCTACAAGAAGGCAACCCTTAATTAAAAAGAGGAAGAAAAAGAAAAGAGTGAACCCAGCCAGAAAACACCGGAAATTTGCTGGAACACGGGCCTACTAAATTGTAACTGAAAACTGCGAAAAATCAGCCAGGCTTCACGCATAACTTCCGTCATAAAAAAAAAAAAAAAAAAATGAAAACGAAAGGAACACCGGAAAATAAAATAATTTTGGCTAATCAAAAAAATAAAAATATATAATAGCATTATCAGCAATTATTTGTCTGATAGAAAAGTTTGAAACAACAAAGACACTGCCTGATATTCCTTCAAGTGGGAGACATTCCTTAGAAGTCGAGCACACACCTCAACTTATGGGTCGTCTGTCAATAATTTGATTAAACGCGCAACCTTGATTATGCCACAAAATGGTGGACAATTGAAAATTTGTTGCAATTTCATAAACCCCATTTCATATCCATTTGTTTCAAAATATTTGCTGATGCTTTCGCAATTCTTTATTTTGCATGATAATGGCTTTAAAACTTGTGTTCATTTTTCACTCGGTAAGAACAACAAAGTTAGACTTAGCAAAACCCATTGGTCAGTATATTACTGGAAGGACAACACTTTTAAAGGTGAACAGATTTTGTAAATAAGGTGCTTAGTATTAAAAGAAATGGACGAGTAATAGTGAATAAATAAAAAAGTTCAACGACTTCTCTTACGACGCGGAGTTTCGCAGATACAGATCAGGGTTTAAATCTTTTTATATTGAAGCGTTGGTCTGTGTCTGTAAAACTCCGAGTGGAAAAATAAGTCATTGAAATCATTATTTATCTATTCACTATATATATGTATTTGAAAATTTCTCTTTAAACTTGATTTTTCAACACCAAATTGCAAAATTCTAAAACGATGCAATCTGTTATTGTTTAGTTTCCCTATGTCTGCCTTGAAAGGATTCCGTTTTTTTTTTTTTTTTTTTTTTTTTTTTTTGGCGATTGAATAACCATAGATCTGGGTTGCTGTTGGGTAATTAGGAGAGATTTAAGATTTTAATCTATAAACCCATGATCAATTCATTGGCGGATAATCAGTGACATTTAGACACGCATAGGATATTCTCTGTACGTTGGTAAATAATGTTACGCCCTACGATGGTAATAACGATAAGTCACATATATAAAGTACAATGTCTCTCTCTTTGCACACACATACACACACATACACACACATATTACTTACCTATTACTTGAACCTTTTTTTTTACTGGATACTCATATTTGAGTAGACGCTCCGTTTATTTATTAGACAGTAAATTTATTTATTTCTGTCTACCGTCCTGAATATTCAAGAAACCTTATTAATGAAAAAAGATGGACTCTTTAATAATACTTCTTGAATATTAAGGCCGGAAGATGAAAATAAATGAATATGCTGTTTAATAAATGAACGGAGCGTCTACTCAAATATGGGTATCCAATAAAAATAACATTTAAGTAATAAAATCTGTCAGATTAATAAAAAATCAATCACATCTTTAGAAATATATTTTTACACACTTTTTGTCTGGAAAAGAAAACACTTATACGAACGCAAGACAAATTGAATAAAAATCTTAATCACAGTACCTTGTCAGTCGTCTTTAAAGAAACATGTATAAAAGAAGGATTGTTGCCCAAATACACAATTATATATGTGTGTTTTGTTAAAAAGGACTGTAAAAGTACTTCTGTTAAGTTTTTTTATTATTTTTTCTGCTATGTAAACAAGTGTGTTCTTTTCTGGACTCAATCAGTGTGGAAACAGTTTAAAGGTTTGTTGATTCCAAATGATTTTGGTTAATCTACTCTTAATGAAGGATTTTAATTGATTCGTTTGCTTAATGGCACATCAATTCCTTACTCCTTAAAATACCAAAATTTAATTTTCTTTAAAACTTTGAAGTAATAAAAATTTGATATATATTATTCTGCTTTCACAATTGAATTCATGGTAGATGATACTTAGCTTTTCTGCATAGACATATTTGTTGGCTGGCTGATTTTGTTTGCTGCCATAACAACATCTATGGGTTATTTAATGCCGAAATCTAAATATTTTATACTTTCAGAGTAAAAGTAGTTTTTTTAAATATATAGTTTGTAGATTATAAAATGTATTGCAGGTAATTTCACTAAAAATGTATTGTTGGTAACGTTTTTATAAAAAAAATATTGTTTTTATACTTTTTTTAGTGTTGTACTGATTGTCATTTTGCTATAAAAATGACATATATTTTTTGGGGGTGAGGTAGGGTGTAATTATTTGCCCATAGCAGGAGCCCTAACAAATACCACCACTCCCGGTCAGGATAGACCTGGGAACACCAGCAATTAAGAGGTGTTTCGACGTCCCTCAAAACCTCCTGATAAGAGGCCTTGCTGCCGGATGTAGTTTATCGTCATACCCAGGACGACATTTTTACTGGTTTTAAATAATTAATTGTATAGGCCACACTACAACATGTTTGACACGGAGACTCACTCTACATCTTTCTGACAATATAACAATTAGATCTCATTTAAATATTTATGGTGACCTACCGGACACTATTCGTAACATACTTGTTGACAACACCAATATAATAACATCATCCTTATGCAAAAAAACGTCTAAAAATAATGGAAGCCTTATTAATAAAAAAAAAGAAAAGCCAACACTTAATAATATTAACTATGAACATGGACACAATATCTTGACCGTGTTTTGAAAAATGAAAACATTTTATAAAACATACATACAACAAACTATTTCTTATTTAACAGTTAAAATATTTAATCTTTGAAAATGGCTAAATGTATAGCCGAAAGCGCTCGGATAAAAAGAACATTCGGACAGTTTTTATATAATTTATCATCCGAAAATAAAAAAAAATTAGATCGCATGAGAAATTAAATAAAAGCACCTTGTCGGCCGTATTCAATATATATATATATATATATATATATATATATATATATATATATATATATATATGTGTTTGAGCGTGTGTATAAGTTTTGTCTCTATATTCTGATTGTGTGTATCAAATCCGTATGTGTACAATATGGGAGCGTAAATAATTGAAGACTGTGAATATGGGTGTATATATTTTGAGTGTATCTGTGATACGTATATGTGCGTATAATAATTTGTTTGTACTGTGTGTACATTTATTTTGATTGTATACATTATATATGTGTGTATGTGCGTATCTAAATATTTTTTATGTATGCATATGGGTTGTGTATATATATTTAAGTGTGTATATAATATACACACGCACACACACACGCACACACATACATACACAGACACGCACACACACACATATATATATATGCTAAGTGTGTGTATATATGAGTGAGTGTATATTTGGTGCCTATGTATATATTTTGAGCGTTTCATATTTTTTCCATGGGCGCGCATATCGATTTAGAATGTGCGTGTATGTCTTGTGTATATATGATATTTTTTGTGTGAATATATTTTAAGCATTAGTATGATATTGTTGCCTTTGCATATATTTTAAGAGTGTATGATATTTGTGTGTTTCTGTATATACTTTGAATAATTGTATGGTATGTGTATATATATTTATATGGAGCATGTGAATTGTGTTCGTCATTGTATATTTGTTGAAAGTGTTTATCATATGTGCATGTAAATATATTGTATGTTACACGCACACGCACACATATATATATTTAGTCAGCATTTCTTCATTCAAGCTTGTTTCATTGAATAATATAGACATATGTCTATTTATTTCATTGAATAATATAGACATATGTCTATTTATTTTTATAGTAATCCTTTCCAGCTCTCTAATCAGTTTCTTGATGTTAAGATGAAATTCATTAAAGTTTTTTCTTACCCAAGTGCTTTCGATCTCCTCCAAGATCATCACATTAATTACAAAAACAAACTTATTGTAACTCTGATAAAATCTGCATTTCGTTGTGATGGTGACTTTTAAAAATCACGCATGAACACACCCTGTTATAATTATTTTAAAGTTTTAAATTTATCTGTTGTAGTTGTGGATATTTTTTTTCAAAACAAGCGTCCCAATATAAGGAAGCTGATCAGAAATTTGTATCATGTAAAATGGCATTAAATGTTTGTTATATTCACTTCAACACGTTGCTGCTACACTCGTAATAAATTTTGTTTTGGAGAATTGCTTTTGATATAGAGGGCCTCGAGTATTTGATGTTTTTCTTTATATTGTAAGATTGAAATTTTAATTATCTAGAGATAATTTCATTTTAAATCGATAATTTAGATTTAAGTTAAAATATATTACTCTTTAACTATTAGTCTTGATAGAAAGTATTAAAATTAAAAATATTTTTTTAAAAATTTAAACACTTAATTCACCACCTAACGTGGAACGTTAAATGTAAAATTTAAATAGATATAAATATGAATATGTGTAAATATTTGTAAATGTATGTGTAAGTATTTATATATGAATATGCATAGGTATATGTGTATATCGATACGTATGTGTGTGCTTATGTGTGTAATTGCACATGTAAATGAACGTATGTATATGTGATGTTTATATAAACGTGTATGTGGTATATATATGAAAAAACAATATTTTTTTTTTAATATTACCTTCAAATATTACTCCATCTTAATTTGAAAGTTAAACTTTAAGTAAGAAAAATTACCCATCTAAACATAGTTACAAATTACATTCATGAATTAGTCTTAAACTGATAAAGATGTTACCTTAACAGTCATTTACAATATTAAAAGATTACTATCAGTAAACGTTTATATTTTAAATCTTCTTTTATTAATGTGTTTTTAAATATAGTATTCAACTCATATTAAATCCCTAATTTATTTGGAGAGGAGTTGAATATTTAAGTTGCTAACAAGCATTAAATTAATTTCTTCTTTATTTTTTTTAAACATTTAAATTACTATCAAACGTTAAAATCTGTTTTTTACCTAAATTGCTAAAAAATATACCACCCCTCTTCTTCCCCCGAAAGCCCTAAATACATCTCCTTTCTCTTTACTTCCCCCTTCTTTCTTTTTTCTTTTTCTCTCCTACGCTTTCAACATATCATTTCCGTTGAGTTGACCGATTAAATAGGTCAATGTCTGATCCTTACCCCCTCCTTCCTCAATATTAAGTATGTTAGAAAGAAATATAAAAATAAACCCTCTCTAAACAGGACCATGTCTCTCACACCACTCCTCGCTACCCTCTCTGTTAAATTACATAAACTTAATACTACCCGTCAAAAGTGTAAATTTTAATTTCATTTTTCATTTTACCTTTTGGAAGTGATCTCTGATGATCCAACATCCTTTAAAAGGTCTCTGGTGAAATAAACTATATTACAACGGAGCCTTAAAGTGGTCTGTTTTTCTTTAAATTATTTGCTCTGAATTTACATTGAGCTATCAGGATTTCATCCACCTTGGGACTACCAATACGTATTACCGAATTTTTCGTTACTTAACTATATATATATATATATATATATATATATATATATATATATATATATATATATATGTATGTATGTGTGTGTGTGTGTATTTAGGCAGCAAATTCTCTCTTAGACATGCCTGATTGAATAAATTACAGACATTATGTCTGCTAATTTTTAATAAAATCCGTTCATACTCACGAATACCCTTCCGTCTATTGATGTTAAAAGATGAGACAAATGTGCTGTAGCAGTTTAAATTTCTTTTATTTTCATTTTCCAAGTACTTTCGATCTTTTACCAAGATCATCTTCAGGGGTGCAATTGGTACAAAACTATATGTTGTTCATTAGTATAAGTATTTATATAAAGATGTGCGTTGTTATATGTTGTCGTAATTTTGTCATTATGCTTTTAAATGCAAAACGGTTAACAATGTGTTGAGTGTTCATTAGAACGGGAAAAAATTATCCATTATGGAATTTTTTCCTCTATGTTATAATGTCATGGTCACGTGCGCATTAAAGCGTGAAAAAACTGTTCTTTTACACGCATTTCGGAACATTATTGCAGTATTCATAGTTGATTCTGTTCAGCACCAGCTTTAATTTTTTAATATAAATTGCTTCAAGTATTTGTAATCTGAATTTGTTGTTTTCATGGTGTAGGATAGTTGTGTTGTCGATTAGTAATTTTTTATATTGTGAATGCGGACAGGAATGTTGTTTTAAATGTTATATATATATATATATATATATATATATATATATATATATATATATAACACTTAAGACAAATGAAGAATAAAAAATACAACCAAAACACCTGAAATTTCAGCCTCAAAAATGAAGGATTGTCAGACCAGATTCAGTCTTTGTCTTGTGCCACTCGTGGTTTACTCCTTAAGTATGGAGAATTCGTAGTCAGAGCCGCGGCTCAAGGTACTGGCAACTCTGACAGTCGCTCAAGGTGCCATCAAGGCCAAGGGTGCCATCATCCGCGGTGTCATGTATTTGGGATCTTCCAAAACTAAATCTTACAAAAACATACTTGCAGTCATCCATTATCTATTTTTAGACATGTTGATACTGGAATCTCTTTGTTACTTTTGCCATATAGACAGCCTTAACCCTCAGCACCTCAAATTATATTAGTCTATTTTTCAAATTTGACAGACAATTTACATTTCTGCTTATGTTTATAAGCAGGGGCAGCTCAAGGTACTGGCAACTTGGACAGTCACTTGGGATACCATCAAGGCCAAGGGTGTCAGCATGCCATCATATCAGGTGTTTGGGATCTTCCAAAACTTATTAAAACATACTTGCAGTCATCCATGACTCAAGACAGATTAAATTCTTTGGATACTTTGTCAGTAGCAAATTACATTGTAAAGTAGATAGGGGTAGAAAGTACCATGAAAAGATTTGCAGATCTAAAGGCTAGGAAAATATGTTATAGGTAGGATAATTAATATTTTCTTTAGATTGTATTAAGTTGTATATTACAATAAACTTATTTTACATTTTTATCTTTCTCCTTGTGAAAATGAAAAAAAAATAATTGTAAGGGTGCTGAAGTTCAGCTTGCTCACCCTTCCCGGGGGTGCCAGCAATCCTAGGTCTGTCACTGCTCGTAATAGTATTTGGTCCCAGAAGTGAATATCATCCGAGTTCCATATCATCTATTAAATATTTGGATGCATGCAAACATCCCGTCATAATTTCGGCTCTCTTATTCAATAGCGAACCTGGGTTCAGAAACATCAAGATCGACAACTTTTCATCCTGACATATATTGCAAATTTTCTTCCTTTTCGATATATATATATATATATATATATATATATATATATATATATATATATATATATAATAGCTGGTCACTCTTATTCGAGGATACCCATCTACTATGCAAGACTTTTCGGTAAAGTGAATCGAGTTCTCTCAGTCACTATGTGTGTTTATCTAAAAAAATAAACACGCTTAAATTCACCTTCATCCCTGCCGTGTGCCAACGGCTTACGGATAGAATCTCCAACTGACGCCAATTCAGCCAGGATTCTTTCCTAGCTATAGGCAACCGGACGTCTAGTCACACTGACGAGCTGTGATACAGCGAAACAGTCTGTCTGTGGATGACAATGTATATATATATATATATATATATATATATATATATACACTCTTTCACACACACATACACACACACGCACGTGTGTGTGTGTGTGAAATTATGTGCGATACCCTCGTCAGTCACCAACCATTGGTGAGGTAGCACAGTTTCGGTGGCTAAGGCGGTACTGCCACCCCTGTCGCCACCAGCAGCTTTTAGCATTGGACACGTTATTGTTTTGTTGTGTAGACTTTTGTGTTTGTATATTTGTGAGTATATATTTTGTGCGTGTGTGTCTTATATGTGCATATATGATAGATACGAGTGTGGATACACTGAGAGTGTGCGCATATGCATGTGTATATGGATTGAGTAATCGGAGAGCCGAGTTCGAATTCCAGTCGAATGCATTACATTCACTTACGTGCTAATACCCTTGAGAAAGGTATGAATCCTCTTCTTCTCCCCCCAGTTAAGGGTAAATAGCAAAACAGACCTGGTTCTATAACCCTGGATGGCAACTGGTCCACCGCAGAAAGAAATGGCTACTCCGAGAAAAAAAATCTGCCTCGTCAGTCATGTATCGAAAGATACATGATCGCCTCAGCGTGTATCACGCATAGTGCATAACTGACTGGCTGTTAGAGCATATATGTATTTTATGTCTCAGTATGTATTATCAGTGTGCATGTGGTCTGTTTGTGTGTGTATATATGTTTTATGTTTGCATATATATTTAGAATATGTTTATGATATATGTGCTTATATTCTGGGTGTATATGTGAGTGTACTTTATACTTTTAGAGTGTGTACGTATGATATCTTTAGAGTGTGTTTATGACAAGCATATATAGATATTTTGTGTTTATGATATACGTATTTGTGTGTATAGATTATTAATGTGTGTATAACTAATGTGTTTCGAGTAGATGATGCTCGACATCTCAGGAAGTCAATCCATGTCTAGGGTTAAGAAAACCCTGATTTTAAACCTCCGCTGCCTTGCGGTCATATCGAAAACAAAGGCTATGGAATGTAAATCCAGACATAAAACCCGGAATGGAGCCCTGAAGGCGGTTGGCTGTCAATACTGACAACTTTCCGGCAACTCCTTCAGCCAAGCCGTCCTCAAAAGTAATACCCTGTATTCCTTGGGATGTTATCGGTACGGCCAAGAAGGGGGCATGTTGTCTGGGCAGCGCATAGCCTCCATATACCAAGAAAAGAAAAACTTTGACTTCAATCTATCTGCCGCCTTGTAGGTTTTGCCTCTTTAAATTCTGAGATGAGGGACGTGGGTAACCTCAACATCCCCCGTGCAAAAGGAACCGGCAAGCCCCTGCACTATTGTGAGATGGAGGAGAGAGGTGATCAGAGCGGCGGCGCAAAATGCGCTAACTGAATAAATGAAGGCATAACATTTGTGATTGTATAATGTGTGTATATATTTTTAGTGTCTGTGATATGTATGTTTATATATATTTTCAATGTGTACATGACACTTGTGGCATATTTTGAGTGTATATATTATATATACGTGTAGACAGAGTGTGTCTATAATAGGTATATATGTGTAAATATTTTGTGTGTATGTATATATATTGACGTTTTTATTGGTCGTGTATATTTATAGTGAATGGTTTCTCTCTGTGAGTGTATACATTTGAACGTGGCTATGGGATTTATGTATGTGTGTATATTTAGATTGCAATGTCTGATGTGTGCGTTTTTACATATTTTGAATGGGCTTCGTGTGTTTTTTATGATGTGTGTGTGTGTGTGTTCAAATTCCGGTCAGTTTCTTTACATTCACTTACGCACAAATACCGTTGGGAAATGTATGAATTCATCTCTTCTCCCCCCCAGCTATGGATTGAATAACAGAACAGACAGAGTCCTAGCCTTGGTTGGCAGCCAGTCTACCGCAGAAAGAAATGGCAACCTACTGCAGGAAAATATTCTGCCTCGTCAGTCAAGAATCGAAAGAGATATAAATCGTGTAAGCTTTTGTCACCTATGGCGGCACTTAAATGGCTGTATATTTTGAAAGATATTTACATTATTCGGGCTATTGTCCTCATCTTTGCTACCATATTTATCACAACGTTTCAGCCGTTGTACGCTCCGGCCTTCTTTAGGTGGTTGGAATGTCGAACTGGAATGTTGAACTATATTTCGCTCGCTTGGGTAGGCTGTTCTAGTCCCATGTCTAATGGATGTCAATTATCAGTTATCTCCTGTTAATTGCCCTCTTCAAGTTCTCCACTGCCGTAACCAGGTATTGAACTCACAACTCTTTGGGTCCTGTCACTGGACCTAACCAACGCCTTTATCCACTGTGCCATGTGCCCTTAAGGACAAATATATGGCAACTAAGATGAGGACAATAGTCCGAATAATGTAAATAGTGTACATAATACCTCATCTCAGAAATATAGACAGATACTGAAAGGCCGAAACATTGTAATAAATATGGTGATAAAGATGAGGACAATAGTCTGAATAATGTAAATAGTGTACATAATACCTCATCTCAGAAATATAGACAGATACTGAAAGGCCGAAACATTGTAATAAATATGGTGATGAAGATGAGGACAATAGTCCGAATAATGTAAATAGTGTACATAATACCTCATCTCAGAAATATAGACAGATACTGAAAGGCCGAAACATTGTAATAAATATGGTGATGAAGATGAGGACAATAGTCCGAATAATGTAAATAGTGTACATAATACCTCATCTCAGAAATATAGACAGATGCATATTTTGAGTGTGTCTATATATTTTGACCTGAGCCTCTACACACATTGACTGTGTATAGAATTGTGTGTATGTATAATTGTGTATATATATTTTGAGTTTGTTTATGACATGTGAATATATTTTGAATGTCTCTATGCGATGTGTGTGTTTATACATTTTGTGTGTGCGCGTGTGTGAGAATTTCGTGTATTTGATGTGTGTATATATGTTTTATATATGATATGTACATTTGATATGTGTTTCTATATATTTAAGTGTGCGCTGGCGGACTGGCCCATCGGCGTACCGGGAAATCTTCTGGTGGGCCACAGAGTGATGGGCCATCAGTTATTTGATATAACAAAAAAAAAACAAAATAAATAAATAAATAAATAAATAAAAAGAACAAAACAAGAAAAATATTGCGAAGATGATGGAAAATTTAAATACGGTTTCTTTGATTCTAGAATTTCTTTTGGTAGATATACTCTGTTCTTTGTTTAATGAAGAGTTTTAGATTAATTGGGTCCTTTTGACTGGGCCCTTTTACAAGTTTTCCTCGTGTAAATTTTCGACCCAGTCCGCCACTGCACTTCAAATATATATATATATATATATATATATTTATGTTGAACAAAAAAAAAAAATTAAAATCTTCAAACACACTGGGTTGTATATTAATATTCTTTCGTTTTTAGTTTTATTTCATTTAGATTCCTCGACTAGTTTCGGTCAACATGGCCATCATCAGGAGAAAAATAATTTTCTGCTTGCTGGTAGCAGTGAATTACAGAAATGAATGTCTTCATGGAGAAAATGAACTTTTGTCTGTAGTTTTCATTTATTTTTTAATTTTTTAACATGAATTTTGGCCAGTTCTTGTGTTGGTCAAACGGTCTCTTTTAAGTTGTTATTTAAGATAAGAGCTGGATGGATTCATGCTACTCTGAATTCCCTTGGTCATTTTGACAGTTTTATTGCTTCCTGGAAAGGGGATGTGTCTCTGTTAAGTGTGTGTGTTATTTGGTTCTTAGGGAGTGAGTGAGTATGATTTGTGTAAGTGTGTATATTTGTGTGTATTACTATGGGTGTGTGTTATCATTTGGCTCATCAGGGAGTGAGTGAGTATGATGTGTGTAAGTGTGTATATTCGTGTTGGCGTGTGTATATATGTGAGGCCTCAATACCTCCGTAAGTATGTCTGTCTTATATATATATATATATATATATATATATATACTAAAGAAAAACACACCACTTTAAGGTTCCATTATAATAATTTATTTCGCCAAAGCCCTTTTAAAGGACTTCGGATCATCAAATAGCACTTCCAAAAATGTAATGAAATGAAAAATTAAATGAAAATTGATGCGTAGTGTAAGTTTTTGTAATTTAACAGAGAGTGTAATAGGGGTAGTTAAATTACAAAAACTTACACTACGCATCAATTTTCTTTTCATTTCATTTTTCGTTTCGTTTTTGGAAGTGCTATCTGATGATCCGGAGTCCTTTAAAAGGGCTCTGGTGAAATAAATTATTATAATGGAACTTTAAAGTGGTGTGTTTTTCTTTAAAATATTAGGTCTGGATTTACATTGAGCTCTCAGGATTTCATCCTCCTTGGGATTACCCATACGGATTACCAAGCTTTTCATAACTTATATATATATATATATATATATATATATATATATATAGTCTTTTTTATGCTTGAACGCAATCTTTGATGTTGAAGATATATGTGTTCATGAGTATAGAAAAATTACACCAATATCTACATTAATAAGGCTTTTTTTAATTTTTAGGGATATTTTAAGTGTGTTTTGTAATTTACTCGGATTGGTTTTGTTCTATGATTGAGATTTTCATTTTTATTATAAAATTAGATTAGAAGCCGCTCTATCGGGCGGCATTTAAGCTGGTTCCTGGGTGGGGTGAGCCTTCATCACAATAGGTAAGGAGGAGTAGATGCAATAAGCAACAATAAACTACAAAAGAACTCAAAATTGATCGGTGTATCTAATTATTGCATTAATGTTTAAGCTTACCTTTTAAAAGTTCAACAATAATTCTTCTGCTGCCATTTAATTTAAAGACAATTTGATGTACGTAGGTCCTTACTTTCCGTACAAACAATTATTTTTATTTCATGGATGACTTTTTCTGGATTTTGCAATTAATTTCGTTTATTCCCAAATGTATTTTCAAGTTATAAAAATTTTATCGTACAAAAGAATTTGTCACAAAAAATCACGTAAAAACTCACCGAAAATAATCAAAATAATGAAAAGTTGGGAATCCAAAATTTCAAGATTGCGGGTTCGTATTCGGCCCCTGATGTTTTTAATTTGCTGACGAAGTCGGCCTGATTCCAAAATGGTATCATATGCTGGGCTACGGCCTCTCAGAGTAAAGTTGAAAAAGTGTGACACACTGACACATTTCCAATTATTATATAGATTATTAAAATGTTGTAGTATTTGTATTATGTATGCATTAAGATAAATAAATAAAACAAAATTGAATAGATGTCACATTTTATTTGCCTAAAACCTTTACTTATATTTGATTGCTTTGACTATGTTTTGGTATTAAGTGGGTCCTTTTGATTGGGCCCATTTCATTGGGCCTTTTTGACTGGGCCCTTTTGACTAGGCCCTTTTGACTGGGCCCTTTTGACTAGGCCCTTTTGACTAGGCCCTTTTACAAGATTTCCGGTAGAAATTTTCGACATAGTCCGACACTGTGTATGATGTGCGGGTATATATTTTGCGTGTGTGTATGATATATGTTTGTGGATATATATTGATTGTGTGCAGGTGTACGTATATATATTTTGCATGTATGTACGATATGTGTGCGTAAATATAATTTGAATGTTGTATGCTACGTGTGTATATATTTTCTGGTCTCTTATTGCCACTTTCTGAAAATATATTTTGCCTCCGTGTATGTGTATCTAACTTTGAGTGTGTTTATGCTTGTGCATGTGTGTGTATGCAGTATGATGAATGTTTGTATGATGTGTGTATATTTTGTGTGTGTCTATAATATTTGTTCGTATGTGTTCCTAGTGTAGGTATGATGTATGTATATCTTTAAAGTGAGTTTATGATATTTATATATTTTGCGTACGTATATATATATATATATATATATATATATATATATATATATATATTATAAAATTTAAAATATGGTTTCTTCGTTACACAGGAATTACCATGTTTCAAAAACCGAGACTAAAAACTTCAAATTTAATTCCAAAATTCGCTTGAAGATGAAGCAGAACTAATGCTTTTAATTTAATTATATAATTGAATTTGAAGTTTTTAGCTTCGGTTTTGGAAACATGGTAATTCCTGTGTAGCGAAGAAACCATATTTTAAATCAGTTAATTTATAATATTTATGCTATGTAAATTTACATTGAGCACTGTTTTGTAAAAGTAAAGATATCAGTAAAGAACACCGGATTATATATCTTACTGTCCTTTCTTTTTATTATATATATATATATATATATATATATATATATATATATATATATATATATATATATATATATATATATATATATTGTATACGTGTATATATATATATGTATATATTATACTATAATATACTATATAATTGTGTTAAGCTTTCTGGTGTACGTATGCGGGTAGACGAATTACTGTTTAAAAAATAAACGTGGCGTCTTCTCAAATACGTTTATCTACTAAAACTAGCGTTTGAAGAAATAAAAATATTCTTGTGTGTATATATTTTGAATGTGTGTATGATATATGTTTATATATTTTGAATGTGTGCATATGTCCGTATATTTGCGTATATCAATGACGTATGCATGTGCTGGATTTTTTTGAATGTCTGTTTGATATTTGTGAGTTTATTTATATTTTGACTGACCGTGCCTATGTGCGCATATATTTTAACTTAAGTGTGTATTTTATTTATTGTACTAAGTGAAAAATTGAAATTAAACATGCATATGTGTGTTTATGTTTGGGTGCATGTAGTTATATACACAAGGCCTATGCATACTAACCCCGAAACCCCAAGCCAAGGGGCCTGTTCGGTGGGCCCTGGGCAGTGCTTTGAGACCCACGCTCTCTTATCAACATTTACTTTTTCTACCTACATTTATTTACGTTACAAATTAAGCTAGGCGCAACTATTAAAGGGTGAAAACTATTCACGGGTTTTGATGTCATTTTCGTTTTTTTTTTTTTTTCTCGTCCAAGTTCGTGAATTTGTTTTACTCGGGTTAAATATTAAAAAAAAAAACAAAAAAAAAAAAACTATATAAAATTCACTTTTTTTTTTATCCATAATGTTGAACGTGTTAAAATTATTCAACAGTTTAACAAGAAAAATCTCAAGTTGATGTTAAAAATTGTGTCTAATTTGTATTTAGATACATTGCTTTAATTTTCAATTTTTCGAGTTGAATTGTTCACCTATATTGCATATGATCCATTATTCTACATAATTAGGTTACAATGAAATTTTTATTTTATATGAACACTACTATATGAAAATTGATATATATATATATATATATATATATATATATATATATATATATATATATGTGTGTGTGTGTGTGTGTGTGCGTGCGAGAGAGAGAGAGATAATGATATATATATTTTTAATATATCAAGAACAATGGTGGGAAAATGGCTGACACAGTGGAAAAAGTTTACTTGTGAGGCGTTTCGTTCTTCAGGACTTCATCAGACTACAAATGCGTACGAACGAGGGATGCTAACAATTTTACAATTTTTTTTTTAGATTTTAGTTTTTATATCTAGCCGAATTCATTCATATATAAGGATATAAGATGATAAAAAAATTCTAAAATCCCCAGCGCCCCTCGTTAGTGTGCATGTTTAGTCGCACTAAAGTAACAAATTTAGTCTGATGAAGTCCTGAAGGACGAAACGCCTCACAAGTAAACTTTTTCCACCTTGTCATATAATTTCCTCTTTATATATATATATATATATATATATATATATATATATATATATATTAAAGAAAAACTGTCAAAACGGAATTTTTTTCGTGCGACGCGTTTTGTCCTTTCAGACTTCATCGGACTAAAAAAGTGATATTTACGTTGCTGCAACTACACATCCGCATGAAGGAGAGGAGACGCTGAAAATTTTAAATTTAATTTTGTTTAAATATATATTTTTGGTACATAGTCAAGTCGATTTCATTTACTTTCTATTTATTTTTGTTCATGTTTCCATCACTTTTGTTATTAAATATCGTCCCACATTGTGATAAGATCTACAAAGAAAGGTGAAATGTTTTAAGAACTAGGATGTAAATATACCGTGAATGTTCTAGCAATTAAAGCACTTTCTATACGTTTTCGTGTTAGTAAATTGGTTTATTTTTAATTAGAGTAACATTTTTTAAATCAAAATTATGCTCAGTTCCATTAGTGTGAGCCACTTAATTCATTTAGTGTGTTGTTTTTATAAAAGTTGTCTTCATAGAATCTTTTATGAGAATTTCTTAAAGTTTCACTGATGTATTCTATGTGACAATTATTTTACTTGGTAGGGTAAACTTCTTCTTTTGTGAATTTGATTAATTAATTTTTTAATTAAGCTCCTACCCTAATTATTTCATATTGAACGTGAAAGAAAAGGTTCGTAAAATATTTAAAAATAGAAAATCCAACCTTTCTGACAAAGCAAACGAATCAAAATTTATTGTTCTACCTACCAAGCCTATCGCAACTATAGTGATTTTCCAAGCGTAGCTTAGATGTGGCATAAGGCCGACGGTATGGGGCATCCAGTGAGGATCGAACTCACTATTCAGTCGTAATTATTCGAACGAAACAAGCTTGTTAACCATTACATCGCCTTGGGGAGCCCAGCCTAACGCAACTATAAATGAAAAGAATTAAAATGAAATTTGTTTCAACGACTTCTAAAACAATAAAAATTCTATGAAATGTGCTTTCCTACGTATTTTCTCAGACTAACGATTGTCGTTAATTTTGAATATCGTATTCTACTCCTCCCCTGACTGTTTGGACACTTAAAAAATGTCTGTACCTTCGTTATGCTAATTAGGTAGTCATTTACATGTCACTACAAATAGAGTGCAGAGAGATAAAAAGAATGTGATAAAAGGTTTAGAGAGGGAGATGTGAATTGACATAGATAGATAGGTATGAACAGGCTTTATATATATATATATATATATATATATATATATATATATATATATATATATATATTAATATTGCTGATTGATTCTATGCGTGATTATTTCTTTGTGTGTGTATATATATATATATATATATATATATATATATATATATATATATGTGTGTGCGTGTGTGTGTGTGAAAAGTGTGTGTATATAAATATAAATAAATATATATATATATATATATATATATATATATATAAAATTATTTATATATTATATGCGCGGTACTTATTAGAAAGCGCTCAATATCAGAGATAGAGCTGACATATTTGGTTGGATTGATGTGAGTTTGTGACCCTGCGTTTCACGCTTTTGCGATCGTCAGACAAACCTGACGATCGCAAAAGCGTAAAACCCATATATATATATATATATATATATATATATATATATATATATATATATATATATATATATATATATATATATTAAGAGAGTGTCACATACAATTAAATACGGATATTAATTCGTCATCTCATTCTTATTCTAGTTATTTTTTCTTTTTTTCCAGTATTACAAAACCTTCATATTGAACTCATAAAGCATATCTGTTTCCCTGTCAGTTTTGAGTTCAATCCCTGGGTCTGGCAGTGCTGAAAAGTCGCATACTCTGGTTCAGTGGAAGAAACAGATAAGTGACAGAAATTTAAATAAAACTGGTAGAAATTAACATAAATGATCCCCCTCTTAACATAGAAATCGGAATGAGAACAATTTGCCCGTGTGGATTGAATAAAGTGTTTAGTACAGCATTCCAAAAAAGACTATAAAGACAGACTCCTGAAGAAAGCAAGACAGTACAATTTACGAAACGTTGTCTTTATAACAACCAAGATGAGAGTGCTGTTCTCCATAGCAAAGCATATAATTATGATAACTGACAGAAAAAAAAAAAAAATTCGATGATAAAATGACAGAAAGAATCAATCCTCGTCAAATGACCTACCTTAGATATGAATACAATGTAGGTGTAATATAACAAAAAATCTCAGTAGAAGTTTTATTTGACTAATTCAGCATTTATTTTATTATAGTGGATGGTTACAAGCGAGAGGGGAGATGGGTGTGCTTATTTTATTACCGCAGTGGACAATTCTGATTAAGAAAGAAAGGCCACGCATAAATTCTATTACCTACGTATAGACATTAAATTTCCAATATTATACCATTAGATTGTCCAAGAGATTGTCGACCTGCCGTCATGTATTAAAGCAATGTTTCAAATGTATCTTTTTCCCTAAGTTGAGAGTTCAATCTCTTGATCTGGTAGTGCTGAAACGTCCCCTATTTTGGTTTAATGAAAGAAAGAGTCAAAGAACAAAAATGGTAAATAAGTCGAGTAAATATTAACTGATATGAGTTATCTCCCCTCCTTAAGCATGGCAAGAGGAATGAGAACAGTCTAACCCCGTAGATTGACTAAAGGGTTCGTTTTAAAAGTGGTTAACAAGTACAAAGATACTTGAAGAGGGTACAGCGGTCGAAATGTCGCAAGTATAACAAAATGGATGATTGTCTAAAAATAAAAGCATATTATAGATTTTAAAATGGATGAAGAAAGGAAAAATTCGGATTGAATTTCTTATTTAAATTACCAGTCAATAATGAATCTTTGGCAAATATGGATAAACGTGCCCGCAATAAGACATAGTCTCAAATGACGGTTTTTCCCATGACACCGCTATTATTTTAACTACCTTCACTCCTCAGCAGTGTTTATTATTTTAAAAAGCGATGATTAAAATTGTAATAAAACCTAAACATATGATGAAAGTGAATTTATACATTTTTTTGTTATTGAGAATTTAGAACAAAAATATTAAACACTGTTTATTTATTGGATTGTTTATTTAAAAGAATAATTTTATATTTACAACATTCTAAAATTATACATCTACATTTTTGAGATGAGGTGTTGTGTTTATTTACATTATTTACATCAGACTATTGTCCTCATCTTTATTGCCATATTCATAAAGTTTCGGCCGTTATATGCCTCGGCTTTTTTAATGTGATTGGAATTTCGAAGGATCGGTATGGACCCTATATACCGAAAATATGGAAACAATTAGAAAAGTCCCAGCAGAAGCTGGCATGAATATCGAACCATCTGACATTCCTACATCAATGCAGAGACCATTTTTGCAATACCATCAGTAGTATTGGTTAGATTTGAATTCTGTTCACTGATTCTTAACCATTAAACCACCTTGAAAGTTTGGCAAACATGGACCTTTGTGTCTGCAAAAAAATTAGTGTCAAAAGGACGGTTTTTCCCATGACACCGTATTTTTAACTACTCCACGTTAATTTTTACTGTTTTATACAACAATGACTAAACTTGCAATGAAACGTAAACATGATGAAAGTGAATTTATATACTTTTTTGTTCTTGAGAATTTACGACAAAAATATTAAACATTATTTATTTATTAGATTGTTTATTTACAAGAATAATTTCATATTTACAATATTCCAAAAACTAATACAATTAAAACTAATGCAATATTTATCATTTACCAATTTATAAAGAAATAAATATGAAAACAATATTTTATTTATAAACTTATAAACATTTACTAAATTATTAAAATATGTAAAACAACTCTAAGGAAATTCTGATTTACCATTTTATAAAGTCCGAATCAAATTCGATCAGTTTGCCATCCATTTCAATAAATAATGTTTGTTATTTTTGTTGTCAATTCTCAAGAACAAATAAAATTTATGAATTCACTTTCATCCGTTTAGGTTTGATACCATTTCTAGTCATCGTTTTTTAAAGCAATAAACATTGTCGAAGAGTGAAGGTCGTTAAATAAGCGGTGTCATGGGAACAACTGTCCTTTTGACATTACATGTTAATTTAGTCTCAAAAGGAAGGTTTTTGCGGGCACGTTTATCCATGTTTACCGAATTTTTTTTATTTTTACTAAAAAAATATTCAAAGAAAAAGAAATTGTGCAAAAATGAAAAAAATGTGTTAATTTTTAAAATATTTTCTAAATAAATTTCATTGATTGAATTTATTGTGAATTTTGTTATTTTTTCTCGTTCCTCAAATCCACATTTTAAGGTTGAAATTGATTTTATTTAAAACAGACAGAAGTTCAAATTTGTCCCCCACCTCCAACAACAACAACAACAACTGAAAATGTTATTTACCATCAGTTTATTGGAGGAGGCGGGCGTTGTCAAAATGAAAGTCGCTGAAGACAATACTCAGGTTTGGTATTTCTCGACGATGGAAAATGCCAATTTGTGGCTTTTCCCTTCTAACTTTACGCTTAAATTGGAGACGACAGTGGGGTAGTGGTGGTGGTGATGGTGGTGATGGTGGAGAGGAGCTAATTTCGTTGATATTTGTTTTTCTATCAGTGCTTCTCTTTTTCTTCTTTGCTAATATTACAGATGTTATCAGTAGGAAACTGACCACTTAGAGAAAAAGGCATTTTTTTGTTTTGCTTTGAAATCCAACTTCGCTTTCTTGGTCAATGTTTAGCTCCACCTTCGCTTCATCATTGAAAGTGGAACTCTAGTCACTCACTTGCAACCATTGAGCCAAAACGTCTTCGTATATATATGTATGTATGTATGTATTTACCGTGGGAAAATGATTTTTTTCTGAATAAAGTGGGAGGAGGCTTTTACTATTTTGGTGTAATTTCTTTTCGACGATCGATCTCCAATTTTTTATGTTTCGCTCATGTTGTCACTGGCTTACGGTCATATTAGGTTGAAAAACATTGCTTCTCTTTCTATCATCGAAGTTAAGCAGCGTCGACTCTGCTCATTACCGATATGAGTCAATAATAATAATAATAATAGCGTCACGGACAATGGCTCTGAATGATGAATCAGAGAACCGTCTCTACCAACACGCATTGGGGGTAAGGGTCCATTTCTCCCCATGGATCCAGTGGCGAAGACCTACAGCCAACAAACACAATCTTCAGACATGGCCTGAAGAATGCGTTCGAGCATAAAGTAGAGTGTCGCTTTTATATTTACAAACGCTCTATCCCTGATATTGAGCTATATAAATATAGCATACCGTAAAACTATATTTTTGTCATATATATATATATATATATATATATATATATATATATATATATATATATATATATATATATATATATATATATATATATATATATAGGACGTTTTTTTATGTTTATACGTCCCTTTTTTATAGATACAAATATTTAAGTAAATGATCTGTTTATAATAAACAGCATTAACGACATTTACCGGCCTGAATGTTCGAGAAATTTTCATAGATTGGGCCACAGAGGAGCGTTTCGGTTAGCAAGGCGAAACGCTCCTCTGTGGTTCAATCGGTAAAAGCCCGTCAGGCTATATGACGATTCCGTGTAGGATACAGGTTCGATTCCTGTCGGAGGACGCATATTTTCTACGAAATTTCTCGGACATTCAGAGCGGTAAATGTAATTAATACCGTTTATTATAAACAGAGCTTTTAATTAAATAATTGTATCTATAAAAATTAAATGAATATATTAAAATAATTGTCGGGCTTAGTACACTTCATAATATATATATATATATATATATACACACACACACATATATATATATATATGATAAAATATAGTTTTAAAGTATGCTATATTTGTGGGTTAAAGTGCTCAATATCAGGGATAGGACGGACGTAAATATAAAGGTGGACATTGAAGTCAGCACCCACAGACGACAGTCTGTTTCACGTTAAACGCCACCGTCAAGCCATGAAAAAAACTGTCGGCTCTAGGTGTTGACTTCGACGTCCGCTTTAATGTTCACTAATATATATGTGTGTGTGTATATATATATATATATATATATATATATATATATATATATATATATATATATATATATATATATATATATATATATATATAATATACACTAATACACTAATATATATATATATATATATATATATATATATACACCTCTTTGAGCTCTTTTGTTAGTTAGTTGTTTACTCGTAACGGTGTTTTTTCTTTGGGCTTCAGACCTGCATCTGTGCGATTTTTTTTCGGCAGCAGTTCATGTTTGTAGCTCTTTCTTTTTTTAAAACCTTTTTTTCCCTCGAGATCGATTTGATTATTGGCAAATCAAAAATTCGAGGGTTTTTCGAAACGAGTCTAGTTATCTATATTTGCATATATATATATATATATATATATATATATATATATATATATATATATATATATATATATATATATTCTATTTATACGTTATTTTAGTAGATACAATTTATTCAAGTAAATGCCCTGCTTTTAAATAAACCATATTAATTTCATTTACCGGCCTGAATCTTCGTTAAATTCCGTAAAATAATATTTGCTTCTCCGACAGGAATCGAACCTGTAACCCTTAATGGTAATCATCATTTGATCTGATGTACTGTTAATCATTTAATCACAAAAAAGCGTCTGGTTATCAAAGGCCGAATTACTGTTATAAACAACAAATCTTCGATGATCTTTCCCGAACGATCATATCTGCTCACGAAAAGTACTTTAACGTCAAAATTGACAACACATTATGAAATGGATTAAGTGCAACAATTATTTGATTTATCTTCTGTTTATACGTTATTTTCATAGTTACAATTTATTTAAGTAAATGCTCTGCTTTTTGAATAAATATTATTAATTACATTTACCAGATTGAATGGTCGAGAAATTTTGTAGAAAATATGTTTCTACAACAGAATTCTAACTTTGCTAACCAGACGCTTTTTTTGTAGCTGAATGGTTAACAGTACATCAGATCAAATAATGGTTTACATTGGGGTTACAGGTTCGATTCCCGTCGGAGAAGCAAATATTTTCTACGAAATTTCTCGAACATTCAAGCCGGTAATTGTAATTAATAATGTTTATTGAAAAAGCAGAGCATTTACTGAAATAAATCGTATCTATTAAAATAACATATAAACAGAAAATATAATAAATATTTGTGGGGCTAAATACATTTCATTATGTGTGTGTGTGTGTATATATATATATATATATATATATATATATATATATATAGACACAAAATATTCTTCGTATTTTTTATTTGGTTATAACCATATTTGGCAGTTTATTAGGCATATTTTTTATTTCAGATTTTAAAAAAATATCTGAAAGAAGGCCATTGTGTATTGTAAGGGAGGATAGCAGCGTCGTATAAGGGAATATTTGGCAAAATTCGCCATATTTTGAAGAATATTTCGAGGTATACCTTTTATGTTGCGTTATGCAGCCACGTAAATCTTAATCTTCATTTTAGGTGACATTCCTTTTTCATTCCTGTTTGATGAACAATGAAATAAATAAATAAATAAATAAATAAAACGCAATAAGCCAGACAGACGTTTCTGTTTGAAGAGGTTTTGTGTCAGGATAAAGGCTATTCTTGCTTGGACATGAGGCTGAAATTATTTCGCAGTCATTTGGGAAATGCCAACGAAAGGTTTCGTCGTCTGTCTGGGGAATTCAGTTGTGGGTGGCTAATTTATTTGGCATTTGTCTTTCTAAGCATTTTACTCTTGTTTGAATTTTATAAACTCCCTTCTTTCCAATGGAACCTAGCAAATGAAGTCGACTCCATTTTTGCTAGAGTCTGAGACGCCACTCGACTTTTAAGGTAAATAGTAAATAAACTCTTTAAAAATAAAAATTGGAAGACTTTATATCTAAAATAGCTTTCTGTTTTTGAAACTATATTATAAAAGGAAAAATGATTCCCTGTCCGTTACACATTGTCTGCGTGTGTGAGTTTGCATGCGTGTATATAATGATTTAAATGTATATGTTTATCGCTGTGTTGTGCGTGCGTGAATGACTTACACGTAATTTTTGTGCCAAATACACACACACACACACACAATTTGACTGAATTTGAAATAAAATACTGGAACAATAATAATACACATCCTGCCACTCAGTTTGGATAACTCCTACTCTTTAACCTTAAAATTTATTTTTACTGTATATACTCGGGTAACGCGCGATCTCGCGTATCATGCGACCCCCAAATTTCCACTTATAAAAAATGATTTTACCATGTATCTCGTGTATCGTATGAATGAATTCCTTTTTTGAAAGACCAAATTATTTTTTTCCTCTATCTCTTTATCTCATCTTCAAGTTAAATAAGTTCAAAAAGTAAAAGAGAATAATAAAAGTATCGTTAGTAACGCTATAGTGGACGCGTAAAACGCGTAAAACGCGTACAGCCATAAACAACCGAACGCGAAAAAGCTAAACATCTTAACACGATACTCATAGGTGAATATTACATGCATTATTATTGGATACAGTTAAGTAAACATCAGTTTATTTTCATGTTTATTTTCAATATAACTGTACTATCTGACTACAGTAATTTGATGTATACTTTGGTCAATGGTGAAGCCAAGGCCGCTAATTTTATATCTCGTGTATGATACGACCCTCTTAAAATTACCTTCAAAATTAGGTCATCAAAAGTCGCATGATATGAGAGTATATAGGGTATATATATTAAAAACTAGCAGGAGAGCCCGGCGTTGCCCGGGGATGTAACAGTAAGAGATAGATCAAGTATCGACAATCATAAAGACTGAAAAATAAAATTGACAAAGATTATTGTTTAAGGTTGACGGACACGCATGTCTTAATTAGTTTTTTTTTTTTTTTTTTTTTTTTTTACGAATTGGTCAAACCCAAACTCAAACAAAAACATTGTTTTCAATCGTTATGAGTCTATCGATTGAATAGAATTTTATTATAAGCAATTGTCTTGTAAATGGAATTTTTTAAGCATTCTGAATGTAAAAATAAAGAAAAAAGTGTGCAAGACAATAAGAAACACTACCTGCCAAAAAAAAAAGTGAAGTTTTGTTGAAATCGGTTGAAAAATGTAGGAAATCCGATCCCATATATAAACGAACACACACACACACACACACACACACACACACAAACAAACAACCTGGGTTTTATAATAAGTATAACTCGATATGAGTTGTCCCTCTTTCATTCTGGCGACAGAATCGTGTTTTCAAATTGATTTCGTGCAAAAACAATTGTGTTTTTCTAATTTTTGGCGCTGTCAGAACCACTGCAAGGTAATTTTACGTAGTCCTGTGAAGTTTTGTTGAAATCGGTTGAAAAATGTAGGAAATCCGATCCAATATATAAACGTACAGACACACACACACACAATCTACGTTTTATAATAAGTAAGATTTCTTTCGCGTCACTTGAATTCTTTTCATTAAAAGCAAAATCTAATGTAATATTGACTTAATTTTACTTTTAATTTCAATATTCAAGAAGTATTGAACATAAACAAAAAATGCAGAGATTTTGATATTTTATAAGTATAATAATGCAATAGAAAATGTTTTAAATATTTTGTAATTTTTGACGGCATGAGTAAACAAAAACAAAAAACAAAAGGGTAAAACATTTGCAAATTTCTGTCTATATTTCTGAGATGAGGTATTGTGTACACTATTTACATTATTCGGACTATTGTTTTCATCTTTGTCGCCATATTTATTACAACGTTTCGGCTGTTGTACGCTACGGCCTTCTTCGGGTGATGTACGCTATCCCGTGCATCTGCAGAAAGAAATATAAAGGGGAGACAGGCCGCCCCATAAGGTAAGGCTTCAAGACCACCAGAAAGCTGGAACACGAGGGAAAGTTGAAAAATCAGGCATGTCTGACCATATATGGAGAGAAAAGGGAGATCACTTCCCTCTGTGGGATCAAGTTGAGATTATAGACAGGGAACACCATTTGAAAATTCGTAAACTTAAAGAATCAGCACATATGCTAGGCCACAAAATGAATACAATATGGGAACCAGTAATAAGGAGTGCTAGAGAAAAGCAATAATAACAACAAAAATTGCAATATGAGCTCTGGTAAAAACATGAAAAGATAACAGCAAAAATTGCAATACGAGCACTGGTAAAAAATGGTTGCTGAAGACATTAGGTTTATAATACCCAGAAATTCATACACAGATGTCCTCAAGGACACATGGCACAGCGGATAAAGGCGTTAGTTAGATCTAGAGTGTGAGTTCAATACCCGGTTAAGGCAGTGGAGAACTTGGAGAGGGGAATTAACTGATAATTGTCACCCATTAAACATGACACAGTCTACCCCAGTGAGCGAAATAAAGGGTTCAGTTTGACATTCCAAGAAGGTGATTAATAGAGAGCGGTTTCGTTTTTGCAGCCTGAAGAAGGCCGGAGCGTGCTACGGCCGAAACGTTGTGATAAATATGGCGACAATGATGAGGTCAATAGTCTGAATAAAAATCAGAAAATGAAAATTTCAAGAATTTGCGAATTATTTACAATAATTCGCAAATTCTTGAAATTTTCATTGAGATGGCAATGATGCTTGTTAGTTTTAGTTTCTCATGCTAATCTCATGTTCAACAAATCATTTTTTTAATCATTTCCCTCAAGCAAGGCAATAGGTCACTAAGACGCAACGGGTTACTGAATGTAAAAGAATATAAGAAAAAAAAAATTAATTAGCGAAAACGACAAAAGAACAAGAATTAAGAAGACAGAAAATAATGATTGACATTACATTTAAATTTTTGAAGGTCAATGTTGACTGAAAAACAAGAAGTCGGAAGAAAGTTCCACAGGTGAGAAGTGCGAGAGAAGAAAATGTTAACATAGAACTTACGGTTACATCTCGCCATTTCAACTGTGAAATAATGAGATCTTGCTGCCAATCTAGTACTGCGCTTAATTTTTATAAAGTCTAGGTACCGTAGAGGAAAGTAATATTTATTTTGTTTTAATCTAAAAATGTGACACAAGGCCAAAAGAAGGGAGTGGGAATTCTGGTCTTCAATGTGTTTTACCTTAAACTTGGCTAGTCACAATTACTGACCCAAACATACCATAGTATTCCTTACACGAAAACAACACATTCTTATATATTATTCTTTCTACAGTCACCATAATACCTCAAGTCTCTATGTAGACCTAACTAGTTCTCATGTGTACAATTTGTCTGTAGTGGGCGGGGAGTAAAAATGACAACATTTAAAAATGAATACAGTGTAACCCGGATATAAGAGAGTTGTCGGGACCGGAGAAGAAGTCTCTTATAACCGGGTTTCTATTATATCCGGGTTTGGTCTATTTTGTTTAGGTAAGTATGGCTCTAATTTGGAACCAGAGAAAATCTCTCTTATATCCGGCTTTATCTTATATCAGGGTCTCTTATATCCGGGTTAGACTGTATTTACAATGATTGTATAAAGGAAAGTCCGTCGGAACAATTGCCATGAAAGTATTTATAGAAAAAGCAGAGGAAATCTAGACCATGGTGGTGGGAAAAGTGACTGAAGCCAAGATGCCAGGTAAGGACCAATGATATTGCAGAATATTCTTTGGATTTTATCAAGAATCTCTAAATATATAGCAAGAGAACCAGATCATATGTTACAGCAATATTCAAAGCATAGACGAATCGTGGACTTATAAATATGTAAGATAAATTCAGGCGAGAAAAATTGTCCAGTGAATTAACTTTCCTAACAGCAGACCTAAAAATTGATTAAATATAATCTTTCCATTTTATGTCTGCGGAAAATGTTAACCCGAGAAGGCGCAATAAGTCATTCTCCTGGAAGTTAGCATCAGCAATGTAGAAAGGATTTTCTCAGGTGATTAATAGAGAGCAGTTTCGTTTGGGAGCTATTAAAATTAATAAGCCATTCCTTGCCTCAATTAACAACAGAATGGAGGCCATTTTTTTTTTATAGATCAGCTGCCAATATTGCCTTATCGAACTGATCAGATTTATTATTAATGACTACATCGCTTCAGAAAATCATCGTTTTATTTTTAAGGAGTTTAAAAACCTCACCCCGTGCAGACTTTTAAGCTAGCTCCTTCGGAGGGGTAATTAGGCCTCTGACTAAAAACTAAAGGGATCCCTGGTCCAGCTGAGAAAACAGCAATGATAATTTTGAAGAAAAACTTTGAAGTCTTCAATTCACTCCATGGAACTTTAAAACCTCACATTAAATCTTATTTGCGCTATAAGTCCAATTCCTGCCAGAATACTGATTTGGGCCAAAAGACCGATTTGGGCCAAAAGACCGATTTGGGCCGAAAGTCATATTTCAGCCGAAAGTCAGATTTAGGCCGAAAATCCGACTTGGGCCGAAAATTAAGTTCTTCAAGCCACTGTGGAACTTCAAAAATTCACGTCACGAAACCTCTCACTTTAACTCTGATTACTTGGCATTTTGAAGAAATAAAATTAATTTCCTCAATTCACAAAGTTTTGGAGATATTTTAAACTGAATTTAAAACAAAATTTTTTAAATTCATAAAGTTTTTGTGTTACTTTAAACTCAATATAAATTAAAAACATTTACAATCACTAATTTTTTTCAGTTATTTTAAAATTTGAATTTTTAACTGTTCCTTTCTCATCCGGGCACAAATCCCAATGATGGATGTTCAAACATCGTTTAAAAAGCCGATTTTCAATCCCGGGATCATCCTGATTCCAAAAAGGTGTAATATATCTATATAGAGCAAGTGTGGTCTAAGTGACAGGGGTTTCAGACACACGAACAGAGAGACAGAATTTGCCGTTTATTCATTTATAGACTAAAATTGAAATTTCAGTAAATTCTACTTTACTGAGACGAAAAGTTTAACCTATTAAATTTAAATTTAAATTTTATAATGACATATTTTAGAGTGACACGCTTTTTTTTCTTTTTTAAAATCAATTATTTTGATATCATTAAAAATTGCTTTTGTTATCTTTGTTAATCTGCCATTTTCAACGCAAGACTGCGCATGCGTATTTAAATTTTAAATTTTTTATGAAAGAAATATTATTGGACACCTGTTGGGAAGTTCGAAATATTTTTTTTATATTTGGGAATGACCGAAGACATGTTTTAAATAAATCTATGCAGTCCAAGTGCAACCGAAGCTAACTCTGATTATATTTTTAAATATTCTTTTTATTCTTAGATTATATATTTAAAATATTCTTTTTATTTTTAGATTATATTTTTAAAATATTCTTTTTATTTTTAGATTATATTTTTAAATATTCTTTTTATTCTTAGATTATATATTTAAAATATTCTTTTTATTTTTAGATTATATTTTTAAATATTCTTTTTATTCTTAGATTATATATTTAAAATTTTCTTTTTATTTTTAGATTATATTTTTAAAATATTCTTTTTATTTTTAGATTATATTTTTAAATATTCTTTTTATTCTTAGATTATATATTTAAAATATTCTTTTTATTCTTAGATTATATTTTTAAATATTCTTTTTATTCTTAGATTATATATTTAAAATATTCTTTTTATTTTTAGATTATATTTTTAAATATTCTTTTTATTCTTAGATTATATATTTAAAATATTCTTTTTATTCTTAGATTATATTTTTAAATATTCTTTTTATTCTTAGATTATATATTTAAAATATTCTTTTTATTTTTAGATTATATTTTTAAATATTCTTTTTATTCTTAGATTATATATTTAAAATTTTCTTTTTATTTTTAGATTATATTTTTAAAATATTCTTTTTATTTTTAGATTATATTTTTAAATATTCTTTTTATTCTTAGATTATATATTTAAAATATTCTTTTTATTTTTAGATTATATTTTTAAATATTCTTTTTATTCTTAGATTATATATTTAAAATATTCTTTTTATTCTTAGATTATATTTTTAAATATTCTTTTTATTCTTAGATTATATATTTAAAATATTCTTTTTATTTTTAGATTATATTTTTAAATATTCTTTTTATTCTTAGATTATATATTTAAAATTTTCTTTTTATTTTTAGATTATATTTTTAAAATATTCTTTTTATTTTTAGATTATATTTTTAAATATTCTTTTTATTCTTAGATTATATATTTAAAATATTCTTTTTATTCTTAGATTATATTTTTAAATATTCTTTTTATTCTTAGATTATATATTTAAAATATTCTTTTTATTTTTAGATTATATTTTTAAATATTCTTTTTATTCTTAGATTATATATTTAAAATATTCTTTTTATTTTTAGATTATATTTTTCAAATATTCTTTTTATTTTTAGATTATATTTTTAAATATTCTTTTTATTCTTAGATTATATATTTAAAATATTCTTTTTATTTTTAGATTATATTTTTAAATATTCTTTTTATTCTTAGATTATATATTTAAAATATTCTTTTTATTCTTAGATTATATATTTAAAATATTCTTTTTATTGTCTGTCTATATTTCTGAGATGAGGTATTATGTACATTATTTACATTATTCGGACTGTTGTCCTCATTTTTGTCGCCATATTTATCACAACGTTTCGGCCGTTTTACGCTCCGGCCTTCTTCAGGTGGTTGGAATGTCGAACTGGAATGTTGAACTTTATTTCGCCCGCTGGATCTGCGTCCATATAACATCAGGACAACCTTCAAAAGCTTGACGATACTTTGCAGATATCTCTCCCGAGTGAGACCCCTCATAGAGGAGAACATGACTAAAGACTGTGTGTACGCTATCCCTTGTAGCTGTGGAAGGGAATATAAAGGAGAGACAGGCCGCCCCCTCAAGGTAAGGCTTAAAGAACACCAGAAAGCTGTAACACGAGGGGAAGTAGAAAAATCAGGCGTGGCTGACCACATATGGAGAGAGAAAGGAGATCACCGCCCTCTATGGGGTCAGATTGAGATCATAGACAGGGAACACCATTGGAAAATTCATAAACTTAAGGAATCAGCACATATGCTAGGCCACAAAAATCTTCTGAGCCGACCAAGCATAGAAATAAATACAATATGGGAACCAGTAATAAGGAATGCCAGAGAAAAGCAATGATAACAACAAAAGTTGCAATATGAGCTCTGGTAAAAAAACATGCAATGATAACAGTAAAAATTGCAATATGAGCACTGATAAAAATGGTTGCTGATGACATTAGGTTTATAATACCCAGTAATTCATACCCGGATGTCCTCAAGGATATATGGCACAGTGGATAAAGGCGTTGGTTAGATCCAGTGACAGGACCCAAAGAGTGTGAGTTCAATACCCGGTTAAGGCAGTGGAGAACTTTCAGAGGGAAATTAACAGGAGATAACTGATACCAGACATCCATCAAACTTGGCACGTGGAACTAGAACAGTGAGCGAAATAAAGGTTTCAGTTCGAAATTCCAGCCACCTGAAGAAGTCCGGAGCGTACAACGGCCGAAACGTTATGATAAATAAGGCGACAAAGATGATGACAATAGTCCGAATAATGTATTCTTTTTATTCTTAGATTATCTTTTTTAAATATTCTTTTTATTATTAGATTATATATTTAAAATATTTTTTATGCTTTGATTATATTTTAAAAATATTCTTTTTTTTTATCTTAGAAAGTTCATAAACTAAAATGGAGCAAAATCGAAAACTATTTATTGACATTAGGTTTATAATGAGATATTAGGTAGATAATTCCCAAAATGTCACTTCTAAGGACCAGTGGATAAAAAGCGTTGGTTGGATAATCCATAAACGTGACATGACCCAAAGAGTTGCGAGTTCAATACCTGGCCACAGAAGAGAGAATAACACCTTGGAGTGGAGGGAATTAACTGAGATATTAATAAATAAATAAATAAATAAATAAAAATAAAAGGCATGGCACGTGAAATTAGAACAAAATACCCCCGTGGACTAAATAAAGGGTTCGGTTCGAAATTCCAGGGTATGTAAAAAAAAAAAAAAAAAAAAAAGTCTTGAATAAAGATGAGAAATGTAAATAATTACAACACCTCATCTCAGGAATAAACAAACAATTTTTCAATCGTTAATTTAAAGGCGTAATTATAAGGACTTGTAATATTTATGAATGTCACTCGACAAAAGCTCAAATGTGGCGCTGGTAATCTGTATAAAGCTCAACGCATTGAAGATTTGATCAGTAAATCTATAAAATCAGATTTGGGGTTAAATGTCGATCACTTCTCAGTGAAAATAAAACGTCTGTAGGCGAAAAAAATTTGTTTTTAGCATAGGGTGATAGATGTGTTTTTTTATGGGCACTGAAAGTGAAATTCTCGCCCATATACCCGTTGTGTTTCTTTTAAAAATAGTTCATGAGTACAAAGTGATGAGGTAATATTATCAATTTTATTATTAATCACGCATTCTAATTTGTAATTAAAGACTGTAGAAGAAGGTTTGTTGTTTCACTGGGTTTCAAAAGTTAACACATTGCGTGAAAATTTAGAGTAATAGCTTAAAAGAGCTGTATTCTTTTTCAAAATAATAAGTATATTTTTATTATACATACATGTTTCTACCTCGCATTTATTTCAAAATACGTAACGGCAGCAAATCAGCGTGCATCTATTTATTCCTTTACTATCAAGTCATATGACACATATAGTCTCTTCACCTTTCTAGTAGTTATTTATAAAAACAAGTTCCAATGTCGTGTAGTGAATTTTATAAATATAGGTTGTGTTATGCATATTTAAATTCATTTAATGATGTTATTGTAATGACAAAAGTACGCAGGTGTAAGCTTAAAGAAAGCTTTATTCAAGTGAGAATACAAGGTTTGCGTAAAGTTTCCTTTTATAGTCCCAGTAAACAGAAATGGCTCTCTCAAAGAGGAGAGTAACAAAACAAGGGGAGGCAACTCTTGATTATTTATAACAGTTATTATAATGTATTATGAATGTTTATTATTTTTCACAGACTCAATTGTTGGAAGATAATATGCAAGTTTTTGTTTATAGACGCGGATTGATATGAGAATGTGTATCGAAAACAAATATTGAGTTTCCTATTAAAAATGCCCTAGATTAAGAACCCCTTGTATGATTTTTAATTAAATTTGGCAATGCACTTTGTAGGAGTTCAATATACAACATACGCCTAAATTGGTTGAATATTATGTATTGTTTAAGATGTATCCCGAGAACACATATACATACATATAATATTGAAGTTTTAGTATTATATAGATAAGTATTTATGACGGATAAAATGAAGCTATTTGAACATTTTCTTTGAAATTGAAAAAAAAAAAAAAAAAAGAATTTCTTCAAATAAGTAAATTTTCATTAAAAATGCGAGTCAAAGAGAAAATCAGCGTTACTGTCGGTTTGATTCATTCAAACGCCAGTTCTATAGGTTTGCTATTAATGCTTCCTGTTGATCAATCAATAACTTGCTGGAACTTCGAAAATATCCATAAGTAAAAATACATTTTCAGATTTCCAGTACCACTACAATTTAATCGTGTAAAAATAGATGCATAAAAGCAGACTTGGTGTCACCCGACGCGGACGACGTAGTAAGCACACCACGTGACTCTTCTCAACTAATGAAAACACAACAAAAAATATTAAATTCTGTCTTTCATTTGGAGACTATATAAGAAAAGACTAAAACCATACAGAGAACTTGCAGCAAGTTCAAACAAGAGGATACACAGGAGCATGTATACAACGCATTTACTTACTCGCGCCACGTCGAAAAAAAACCTTCTAATTCAGGCACAAATCCCTGTTTAATCTTTTAATATATGATTCTATTTTGAAAATATATTTTCCCTAAGATGTTGTATTCCTCTAAGAAATTTAATTTGGGCCTAATAGTTTGTCAGGATTAAGGTTGTGCAGGATTTGTAGAAGGCTCCCTATGGAAACCGTATTCTCTGAGTAAACCTAAATCTCTGTTTAATCTTTTAATATGTGATTCTATTTTGAAAATGTGTTTTTACTTCGATTTGCGTTTTTCTTGATGCTAGAGGAGGCGATCCTAGCGTGCAACACCTTTGGAAAATGACTGAAAACTATAGCACAGGTATGACTCAAAACTTGGGAGTGGAATTGGGGAGACGGAACTATTTGGGGGCCGTCGATGGTTGTGCTAACACGAAGTCGTAAGTCATCGTGACCGAGAGTTTAATCGTGCTGTCTTTGTTCAGATTGTTGATCAGATCAGATCAGATCAGATCAGATCAGATAATGCGTTCTCTCCTAATGCCTCCTCAACATAATTGCAGTACAAACCGTAGTTGGGCTCTGTGGGTGTTGAACAAACTCAAATGTGCCTGAGCATGCGTCTGCAACATGGATGGCTAGATGCTGCAGTAGACAGGCATATTCGGGTATGATCGGCTAGCCATTATAAAAACTGCCTGGATGTTTTTTTATCAATCTAATATTAGCAGGAGTTTCTTAGTTTTAGTTTACTGAAACAAAAGTCACCATTTTCTCTCAAACGATTCACATTTATTCCTCGGGTTTATATAATGGCGTTGGCAATAAATTATAATTATAATGCATTCAACGAGGGTTGCAACTTGTAATGCAGTCTATATTTCTGAGATGAGGTATTATGTACACTATTTACATTATTCAGACTATTGTCCTCATCTTTGTTGCCATATTTATTACAACGTTTCGGCCTTCCTCAAGGACACATGACACAGTGGATAAAGGCGGTAGTTAGATCCAGTGACAGGACCCAAAGAGTGCGAGTTCAATACCTGGTTAAGGCAGTGGAGAACTCGGAGAGGGGAATTAACAGGAGATAACTGATAACTGACATCCATTAGACATGGCACGTGGAAATAGAAAAGTTTCCTCCAGTGAGCGAAATAAAAGGTTCAGTTCGACATTCCAACCACCTGAAGAAGGCCAGAGCGTACAACGGCCGAAACGTTGTGATAAATATGGCGACAAAGATGAGGGCAATAGTCCGAATAATGTAAATAGCGAAATTAATTCAATACGTGGAGGATTTTATATATATTTATATACATAGTCCAGAAACATAGTCCAGAAAAAAAATAGAAAATTGTATTTACGTGTATACAAATAGAGATAGCTTAGGAAAAAATATATACGTATATATATATATATGTGTGTATGTGTGTGTGCAAGTGCGCCACGTGTTTTGGTTAAATTTAATAAGTCTTTTTTGGGGTCTGCTGCCTTCCCAAGGTTTGGGAAAACTAGACATATTTGGTACCTACTACATCCTATGATTGAATAAGCATAAAAGAGAGAAAGAGTGTGTGAGTCACTTCCTGTATGATGCTGAAGACAACGCCACTTAATGAGCGTTAAGCGAAGTCTGCTGACAGAAAAGTTGGGGAAATCCCACAACAATTAATATATTAAATAAACTTCCTATAATTGTAGTAAGATTTAAAACTATAATTTATTTACATCTACATTTTATTTACAACAATTTTTTACGCATAGGTGAGTGTAAAATAATTTTCTGTGCGTATATATCTTTTATTATTGGAAAAGTTCGTATAAATGGAGATGTGTTTAATAAAGAGAAAAGTTCATACATTTTACTAAATGTTCATGGTCCTGTGTATGACAACAAATTACAACCGGCAGGAAAACCTATGATTAGGAGTTCGGAGGTTTTGAGTAGCATGGAACCATCCCTTAATTGATTTTGTTCCCAGGTCTACCCTGACCCGGAGTGGTAGCACCTGTTAGGATTTCAGCTATGGGCAAATAGTGACCTCCCCTCGCAAAAAAAAAAAAAAAAAAAAAAAAAAAACAATATGAAAGTATAAAAATACATTTTTATAGTAAAAATACCAACAGTAAATTTTTATATATATAAGAATTACCAACAATACCTATTCATAGTAAAATTCAAACAATACATTTTATAGCAAAATGATGAATGATGCAGCTATAAAACTGTGTTCAGGATATTTAGATTCCGACATTAAATAGAGGTGTTGATATGCCGCGAAACATAGAGGTGTTGATATGCCGCGAAACAAAAATCAACAAATCATACAACCAACCAGCAAACCATTGATCATAGTTTACAGGAGAAAATTTAGATTTTTTTAATACTAGTTTCAATTGACGATTAGTCTTTTAATCTCTAGACGCTTGACTTCCGTCTTTGGAGAAAAGGAGTCACGTGGTGTAGATTTGACTAGATAAACCGGTATTTACATGTGATATTTCTACTAAGCCGCCAGAGGTGTGCCTTACATAGATGACCAATCCGCTCATCTCTAAGTAATGGAATCTGCTGGAGACGAAAGAAAATGTTACACCCCCACCAGACACACGCACATGTATACATTGCATAGACAAGAAACAAATATTAAATATGTTAACTTTCATTCTTCTTTACCCCTAATTAGTATGCACCGCGTTTGACCGATCACGTGACCCTTAAAAAGTAATCACATAACTCATAACAACCAATCAATACTCGCTTGATTTTTAACAACCAGTCAGTAATCACGTAGCCCTTAACGACTAAACAGTAATCAGGTGACCCTTACAACCAGTCAATAATTGCGTGACCTTTAACAACCGCTCAGTAATCAAGTAGCCCTTAACAACGAGTCAGTAACCCTTAACAACCTGTCAATACTCGCGTGACCCTTAACAACCAATCAGTAATCACGTAGCCCTTAACAACCGGTCAATAATCGCGTGACCCTTAACAACCAATCAGTAATCACGTAGCCCTTAACAACCGGTCAACTGCCAAACGAGTCCACAACAGTTGAAACCATGCGCCAACCTTCTCACTCACACACACCACACACATGCTGAACATACCTTGTATACACTCACATAATCTTTTCTAACACAGCAAATCTTTTAAGAACAGCCATTATAAGAGACTCTCATGAATATTATTCCAATGAACTTTGAAATACTAAAATAACAGATAAAGAAAGACAACTCTTGTTTATTTCAACCTTTTCTTACTTAAATGCATGCTTTCTTTCACATCATTGTTTGATATTGTACATCTTGTTAAATACATATTTTATGTGTAACGATGTCTTTTGCTCATCCTTTTCTGCGTCAGCCATGTTTCCTAATCTAAAGTTAAATTAATGTGGTGAAGTCCGCCACTGAAGTAATCTGAGATCTCAAATAATCTGAGAAAAAAATATATAATGTGCGGAAAAATAACGTTTATTTAAATTTACTTGTTCTTTATTTCACAGACGTTTTTATAAATTCATGAACAAAAAATTGTTTTTTGAGTTACTTATTTATAAAATGGTAAATAATAAATTATTTTCACATAGTTTTTTTTTATAATTTTGTAAATTTTTATAAAAAATTTTTTATTTACATTATCTTCATTTTTAGGATTCTTGTCCTCATCTTTGCTGTCCCCTGTCAAGTTCTTTTTCGGTAGACGAAATAAAGGGTCCGAAATTCCAATTACCCGAAAAACACCCCCCCCCCCACAAAAAAACCGAAAACCGGAGCGTAAAATGGAACGAGGAGGAGAACAGCCCAAACAATGTCCACAGTGTAAAATAGTTACAATACCTCATCTCAGAGACAGAAAAAAAGAAAAAAGGAAAAAAAAGAAAAATTGTTTTCACATTTATTTCTTTATAAAATAGGAAATAACAATCTAGCAACTGAAGAGGATATAACATTTTTGTTGTTATTAGACTTATAAGCATAAGATTTTAAAACAAACATTTCTGAGGGAGTCGAGGAAGTAATAGCGGGGTGTCAAGAGAAAAACCGTCCCTTTGACAAACCGTTTTTTTACGGGTACCAATGTTAAACTTTACCACTATTTTTGTCCCTCACATTCAATACCCCTTTTGTTTTGTACCCCTTATTCTCAGAGAGAATGGAATCCTCTACCGATGAAATTAATGAAGGATTTCTACATATCTCAACCTAACCGGATAAGAAACATTATTTACACTTATTATTGGCGCTGTTCTTACATTCTACAACTGCTTAGCAAACGACATAGATTGGAAATAATAAATTATCCTATGACGAGACTCAAATTCGCTGCCATATTATTGGGAGATTGTCTGCAGTGGACGTCGCTTTATCAATTTGACCACAGAAACAAATTACATCTATGTTAAACATACACATAAGGACATGGGATGCGGCTTTAGATCCAGCTGGTGGCTACTTTTTATGCCCAATACAATGAATTAAAAATTAGGAAAATCTTTAAGTTGGTTGAATTTTTTGAGGCATTATCTTAATTTTTAATTCTTTGTATTGGGCATAAAATATTAGCCACCAACTGGATCTGAAACCGCACCCCATGTCCTTACATGAATGTTGAGATTTGGGAATCTTTTTCTCAAATTTCAACTTTTGGTAATGAGTATCACCGACTGTGTATCAAGAATAAAACCCAATGTCTTTTAGCTTCCATTATCTGCAACTGAGCTCCATTGCGCACCCAGTATTTGTGGCCTTGTGTAAAGTTAATCTTAGTGTATATATCTGGGTTTGTTTTTAGTGTCAATGGTCGATGTTCGAGCCTAGATAAAAGCAAAGATTTGTAATTTTCAAAGCAGGCCGACGTCTCCCATTTTGAACGATTGGCGTAACATAATCTTATTTCATTAATTTAGACTTGTTACTAGTAAATGACAAAAGAAACAATTTAATAGTACTTAGAAAAACCGGATTTTAGAGTGTATCAAAAGTATTTTTATATTTTAACCTCTCAACAACTCTTGTACGTAATATTCGACATATGATGTCTTTCAACGACCCTAACCTTTTTAAAAGTGTTCAAGTCCTACTGCTGGTCGGATTCTTCTCTAGCTTGTGTTTTAAAACATAATAATCAACAAGTGATGATCGTCGACTTCTGGATTTTATTTCAAAGGCCATATCGATATGTTTGAAACGTTTAAATCAATTTTTGGCAGAACGATCAGATATTTTTTCATTTCTTTCTACTTTCCAAATTCCGTGAGCAGCTCCAGTGGCTTTGGGGCTCTGTTTAAAAGAACGCCTCAAAATTGCCAAACTTTCAACACTTATATTCGTAATTACAACACCTGAAATAAAATGTAAATCTGATTATTATTATTAGTAGTAGTAGTTATAGCAATAATTTTAATAATAATAATAATTTGGGACTGAAAAGAAATATCTCCATCTTGCAGAATACGCGGGAAATTTAATGAAACTATGACAGGCATCGTGAGTTACCAAGTTTAGCTCAGATTGAGTTTGTGTTTATTGGATATATAATAGTATGCTCCAAACCGTTCATTACTGTCTAAAGTCTCTGCCTTGTGCATAGAGGAACACGGACGAGACTTTGCCGAAGGGCAAAGTTTCCACCAGGAAGGCAGACAGGCCCTGAACTCGTTTATACGGCTTCGAAGGGAGTATTTTTGGCCGAGCCTACGGGCTCGGAGAACCCACCATAAACTCGGCCTTGTGCCACATACAACCCACGTGTGGGGGGGGGGGGGGCGTTAAATATAATAGTATCCAAAGCGAAAGTAAAGGGGATCAGACAAAGTGGAAACTTTATTAACGACGCGTTTCGCTGGAGAACAGCGTATGATATATTTGTTTTCCTCGGGTTAGAAAGAAAGAAAGGAAGAAAGAAAGAAAAGAAAGAAAGAAAGAAAGACCAAAATATGTGTGAGGAAAATGCCTTTGTGATCTCTGAGGATAAGTGGGAATCATAAATCAAATTAAATTATCTTAGCTTATCACCTCCCAATGTCTGTCTGCCTGTTACGGCTCGAAGATAGATAGACATAAAACAAACAGGCGGACAATTTGTCTCTTCATCTTCACTTAGAATGGGTGTAAATCGGAGGAGGAAATGTCTAAATCGGAGACAGTCCGTGAGTCAGAAACATGTAAACATTCGTGCGATTTTTCAATACAATTATATAAGAAACTTGAGCACAATAAACCGGAACTATTTTGGGGAAAAAGAAGGGCTAATCATTTTGATACAAGGATAGAGAAAAAGAGAAAATAATAAATCACGACCCTCACGAAAGCTTTGGAATTTGAAAAAGATCCCAATCATTGGTTCACTTAGTGCGGGTGACCGTGTAAACATAGAAAGGGACTCCTTTCTCAGCTTGTCACCAGCTACACAAATAAAAATCCTCACATTGTTTTTCAATTCCCGTCCACATTAACGTTCCCTAAAACTGGGAAAGGTTCGCTGCACGTTCACAAACGACAGAAGATGAAATTAACTTCCACGGCAAGAAATGAAAACACGAATCAGAATTTCAATATTTATCAAAGCTTATTTCAATGGGGTTCCAAATCGGACCTAATATACTCTCTGGTAATGGGTACAGTCACATAGGTCCCTTCGCCTCTTCTTACTTCCGCCGAACAACTGCTACCAAGGTGGCTTGCTGGACGAATGGCACCTCTCTTTCTCTCTCCCTCACTCCCTCCCTCACCCATAGGGCTGTAGGCAGAAACTTTTGCCCGAGTATTACATAAACTCACAAGTTTTCATTTATTCGTTTATTTATTATTTTCTATCCCAACGGTCAAGAGGGTTGCCATTTTGGAGACCAGACTTCAAAGATTATAGTTTTCGGTCATAAAAATATACCAGGCATTCCAAACTCTGATAACATTATTTAGGGCCCAGTTTACTTCGTGCGGGTTAAGCCGGTCGTGTAGAGGGACCTATTGTACCACAACTGACAATGGAAATACGGATAAAGAAAATTAACACTGATTGTCCAGTGGAATTGTTGTAGAAATGAAACCTCTTAGGAACGGCAAGAATAATTCGAACAGTGATGAACGGAGAAAAATTACATGAAACCTAAGGCAGTTGATTGTAGTCCGCTATCAACGCATTAATTTAACAGATACTAAGGACTTATTTGAGAAAGTAGTGGAAATAAATAAACAAACAATTTAGAACAGTACCATTCATAGTGATATCTATACGAGTCCTTTTTGAAAAGCAACGATACTGGATTTCTTCTCAGTTGGGAGAGGAATCGTCTACAGTGAATTCTTGCCACAGGGCCAGACTCAGAATTAGAAAGTCTACAAAGAGATCCATCGGCGTTTGTTTCGCTCAGTGAGCGAGAAGAGACGAGAGTTGTGGCAGGACAAATTGTAGATGATTCATCACAACAATGCACCTACTCACAACGCCTTGAGCATCCAGCAATTACTGTCAGAGAAAAACATCGCCGTATTGGAACAACCTCTCTGTCCATTTGGTCTTGCTCCGTGTGAATTTTTTCTTTTTCTCAAACTCAAGGAGATAATCAAGAGGAGCGGTTTTGAAGGCGTGGGGATCATCAAGAGGGTCGTAACCACGGTGCTGAGCGGCATCCAAGGAGAATACTTCCATCAGCGAAGAGACTCGTGACAGAGAAGGGTGGAAAAGTGCATTACACTCGAGGGCGGATTACTTTGAAGAGGAAAAAATATAGTTGTTTGGAATTGGAATAAATTGTTCGTGACGCCAGTCCCGTTACATTTCAGACAGACCCTCGTATAAAAACAGATAGACCAGATAAGGCGATTAAGGATTACAAAGAAAAATGCCTTCTCAAAGATAATGACAACGACATCAGATAAAAATGCCTTCTCAAAGATAATGACAACGACATCAGATAAAAATGCCTTCTCATAGATAATGACAACGACATCAGATAAAAATGTCTCCTCAAAGATAATGACAACGACATCAGATAAAAATGCCTTCTCAAAGATAATGACAACGACATCAGATAAAAATGCCTTCTCAAAGATAATGACAACGACATCAGATAAAAATGCCTTCTCAAAGATAATGACAACGACATCAGATAAAAATGCCTTCTCAAAGATAATGACAACGACATCAGATAAAAATGCCTCCTCAAAGATAATGACAACGACATCAGATAAAAATGCCTTCTCATAGATAATGACAACGACATCAGATAAAAATGTCTCCTCAAAGATAATGACAACGACATCAGATAAAAATGCCTTCTCAAAGATAATGACAACGACATCAGATAAAAATGCCTTCTCAAAGATAATGACAACGACATCAGATAAAAATGCCTTCTCAAAGATAATGACAACGACATCAGATAAAAATGCCTTCTCAAAGATAATGACAACGACATCAGATAAAAATGCCTCCTCAAAGATAATGACAACGACATCAGATAAAAATGCCTCCTCAAAGATAATGACAACGACATCAGATAAAAATGCCTCCTCAAAGATAATGACAACGACATCAGATAAAAATGCCTTCTCAAAGATAATGACAACGACATCAGATAAAAATGCCTCCTCAAAGATAATGACAACGACATCAGATAAAAATGCCTTCTCAAAGATAATGACAACGACATCAGATAAAAATGCCTTCTCAAAGATAATGACAACGACATCAGATAAAAATGCCTCCTCAAAGATAATGACAACGACATCAGATAAAAATGCCTTCTCAAAGATAATGACAACGACATCAGATAAAAATGCCTTCTCAAAGATAATGACAACGACATCAGATAAAAATGCCTCCTCAAAGATAATGACAACGACATCAGATAAAAATGCCTCCTCAAAGATAATGACAACGACATCAGATAAAAATGCCTCCTCAAAGATAATGACAACGACATCAGATAAAAATGCCTTCTCAAAGATAATGACAACGACATCAGATAAAAATGCCTCCTCAAAGATAATGACAACGACATCAGATAAAAATGCCTTCTCAAAGATAATGACAACGACATCAGATAAAAATGCCTTCTCAAAGATAATGACAACGACATCAGATAAAAATGCCTCCTCAAAGATAATGACAACGACATCAGATAAAAATGCCTCCTCAAAGATAATGACAACGAAATAAGATAAAAATGCCTTCTCAAAGATAATGACAACGACATCAGATAAAAATGCCTTCTCAAAGATAATGACAACGACATCAGATAAAAATGCCTCCTCAAAGATAATGACAACGACATCAGATAAAAATGCCTTCTCAAAGATAATGACAACGACATCAGATAAAAATGCCTTCTCAAAGATAATGACAACGACATCAGATAAAAATGCCTTCTCAAAGATAATGACAACGACATCAGATAAAAATGCCTTCTCAAAGATAATGACAACGACATCAGATAAAAATGCCTCCTCAAAGATAATGACAACGACATCAGATAAAAATGCCTCCTCAAAGATAATGACAACGACATCAGATAAAAATGCCTCCTCAAAGATAATGACAACGACATCAGATAAAAATGCCTCCTCAAAGATAATGACAACGACATCAGATAAAAATGCCTTCTCAAAGATAATGACAACGACATCAGATAAAAATGCCTTCTCAAAGATAATGACAACGACATCAGAAAAAATGCCTTCTCAAAGATAATGACAACGACATCAGATAAAAATGCCTCCTCAAAGATAATGACAACGACATCAGATAAAAATGCCTTCTCAAAGATAATGACAACGACATCAGATAAAAATGCCTCCTCAAAGATAATGACAACGACATCAGATAAAAATGCCTCCTCAAAGATAATGACAACGACATCAGATAAAAATGCCTTCTCAAAGATAATGACAACGACATCAGATAAAAATGCCTTCTCAAAGATAATGACAACGACATCAGATAAAAATGCCTTCTCAAAGATAATGACAACGACATCAGATAAAAATGCCTCCTCAAAGATAATGACAACGACATCAGATAAAAATGCCTCCTCAAAGATAATGACAACGACATCAGATAAAAATGCCTTCTCAAAGATAATGACAACGACATCAGATAAAAATGCCTCCTCAAAGATAATGACAACGACATCAGATAAAAATGCCTCCTCAAAGATAATGACAACGACATCAGATAAAAATGCCTTCTCAAAGATAATGACAACGACATCAGATAAAAATGCCTTCTCAAAGATAATGACAACGACATCAGATAAAAATGCCTTCTCAAAGATAATGACAACGACATCAGATAAAAATGCCTCCTCAAAGATAATGACAACGACATCAGATAAAAATGCCTTCTCATAGATAATGACAACGACATCAGATAAAAATGCCTTCTCAAAGATAATGACAACGACATCAGATAAAAATGCCTCCTCAAAGATAATGACAACGACATCAGATAAAAATGCCTCCTCAAAGATAATGACAACGACATCAGATAAAAATGCCTTCTCAAAGATAATGACAACGACATCAGATAAAAATGCCTCCTCAAAGATAATGACAACGACATCAGATAAAAATGCCTTCTCAAAGATAATGACAACGACATCAGATAAAAATGCCTCCTCAAAGATAATGACAACGACATCAGATAAAAATGCCTTCTCATAGATAATGACAACGACATCAGATAAAAATGCCTTCTCAAAGATAATGACAACGACATCAGATAAAAATGCCTCCTCAAAGATAATGACAACGACATCAGATAAAAATGCCTTCTCAAAGATAATGACAACGACATCAGATAAAAATGCCTCCTCAAAGATAATGACAACGACATCAGATAAAAATGCCTTCTGAAAGATAATGACAACGACATCAGATAAAAATGCCTTCTCAAAGATAATGACAACGACATCAGATAAAAATGCCTCCTCAAAGATAATGACAACGACATCAGATAAAAATGCCTTCTCAAAGATAATGACAACGACATCAGATAAAAATGCCTTCTCAAAGATAATGCCAACGACATCAGATAAAAATGCCTCCTCAAAGATAATGACAACGACATCAGATAAAAATGCCTCCTCAAAGATAATGACAACGACATCAGATAAAAATGCCTCCTCAAAGATAATGACAACGACATCAGATAAAAATGCCTTCTCAAAGATAATGACAAC
>OZ010609.1:77962606-77990106 GCA_963932145.1 Acanthosepion lycidas | reverse complement strand
CTACCATTGCACTCTTCATTCCAAGGCTGATATTGATCGTTTGTATATGCCCAGATCCGAAGGAGGCATAGAATTAGTTCAACTAGAACTGTTTTACAAAACTAAAACAATTGGCCTTCAAAGATTACTAGAAACTACAGAAGACTGGATGATGATTTGTGTCAAAGAACATGAAAGTAGCGAGAGACTTTATTCAGTGATAAAGGAAACCAACAAGTTCAAAATGGAGTTTCAAATTTGTGAGGAAATACAAGTAAAGCATAATACATCGAATAAAGTTGCAAAATTATTAAAAAAAAAAAGAAAGCAAAGACAAATGCAACCGACCAGATACAGAAACGATGGCAGGATAAACCCTTTCACTATCAATATTCAACTCGTACCAAACAAACTGATGTATACAAACTGCCTACCCATCAGTGGTTACTCGTGCAAGGTTAAAAGCTGAAACCAGGCGTTTTATTCTTGCTGCACAGGACCAATGCTTGCTAAGTAGAAATTACCAAGCAAACATACTGAAAAAATGTGTTGACCAAAAATGCAGATTCTGTGATAAATATACAGATACAATTTACCATTGTGTATCAGGTTGCACAGTGTTACCCCCACTCAACATGATAGAGTGAACCAATATCTCTGCACTGGAAAAATTGCAACACCTACGCAATGGAATCTGCAAGAAATTGGTATGATCACCATCCAGACCCGGTTACAGAGATAGGTCCTGTAATAATTTTATGGGGTTTTACAATACACACAGAACAATCAAAACTAATCGCCCTGACATCGTGATTAGAGACCGCAAAGACAAAATGTGTCTCCTTATTGACATTGGCAGTCTCAGGAGATTGTAAGGTATCTTTGAAGATCTTCAAAAAACTATTAAAATGCAAAGATCTTGAAGCCTAAATCTAAAAAATATGGCACATGAGGACATCAATAATTCCATTTGTAGTTGTAGCTCGTGGACTGATTGGAAAAAGTTCCGATATAGACTCATTGAACGGATTCCTTGTGGCCCATGTCTTAAAGAAATACAGTATTGTACTCACAAGTACAGTCAACATCTTACGGAGGGCCTTATCTATGTAAAATATATGCGATTTTTCTTTTCAAACCCGTTTAATGGAAAATATCATGATGCCATTTCTGATCTTAGGTTTCTGGTTGGGACCCGGAAAGAAATAAGTATACACCAAAAATCAAAGGAAATAAAACACTACTACTACTACTACTACTACTACTACTAATAATAATAATAATAAACAGATATGTATTAGTTTGCACAGTGATAGCATCCACTGAATATAAGACACAACATGATAGAGTGGGTCAATACCTGCACTGGAAAATAGGCAACTTTTATGCGAAGAAAACTGCAAGAAACTGATATGTCCATCAAGTTTACCGGCTTACACAGATAAGAGCTCTAACAATGTTATAGGACTTTCCAATACCCACAGACAGAACAATCAAAACTAATGGTTCAGACACAAGAACAGAAAGAGCTTTCTGATTGACATATGGCAATCCCTGCAGATTGTAATGTATCTTTGATGATCTTAAAAGATTATCAGAATACAAGGATCTTGAAGCGGAAATCTTAAAAATCTGGCACATGAGGACTTCATTAATTCCAGTTGGAGTTGGGGCCCTCGGGTTGATTGAAAAAGATTCCTAGTAGCCCATACCAAAAAATTCTACTCACAAGTACAGATCACACATTACGAAGAGCTTTATCTATATAAATGTGTGCGATTTTATTTTATTTTTTTTATTTTTTATTTTTTACAAAAATGATCAGTAGAAATAGAAAAAGAAATAGAAAAAACTGTAATCCCAAGTACAAATCACAAATTACGAAGAGCTTTTTCTAAGTAAAATATCTGTGATCTTAGATTTTCTTCTTTTTATTTTTTTACAAAAATGATCAGAGGAAAATGCCATGAAGCCATTTCTGGCCTTAGGTTTCTGGTTGGGACCCGGAAGGAAATGAGTATCCAACAGAAATAAAAGGAAATAATAATAATAATAATAATAATAATAATAATAATAATGCGTTCCAAATGGATTCAGAAATACAAGTAAAGCACAATACACCGAGTGAAGCTGCAAAATACATAAAAAAGAGAGCAAAAAACAAATGCAACCGACCAGATACAGTAACAATAGCAAGATAAACCGCTTCATGGACAATAATCTGCCAGTACCAAACAAGCCCCGTACCCATCAGTGCCTACGTAGTGCGGGGTTGAAAGCTGAAACGGACGGTTTTATTCTTGCTGCACAGGATCAGTGCTTGTTAACTAGAAATTATCAAGCACACATACTGAAAAACTGTGTTAATCCAAAATGCTGATTCTGTGATAATTACTCAGAAACAATCGATCATCTTGTATCAGGTTGCACGGTATTGGCACCCACTTAATATAAAACCTGGCATGACAGAGTTGGCCAATATCTGCACCGGAAAATCTGCAACTTCTACGGGAAAGAAACTGAAACGAATTAGTATGAACACCACCAAGACCCGGTTACGGAGCTAGGACCTGTTACAATTCTATGGGATTGCACAATACACGCAAACAGAACAATCAGAGCTAACCGCTAGACATTGTTATTGGGGACCGCAAACAAAACAAGTGCTTCATTTATTGATATGGCAGTCCCTTCAGGCTTCAATGTATCTTTGAAGATCTTCAAAAAGCTATCAAAATACAAGGACCTTGAAATAGAAATCTCAAAAATGTGGCATATGGGAACATCATAATGACTCTTGTAGTTGGAGCCCTCGGACTGGTTGGAAAAGATTCCAGTAGACTAATTGAATGGATTCCTGGAAGCCTATGGCTTAAAGAAATACAACAAATTGTTCTCACGAGTACAGCCCACACCTTACGAATGGCTTTAACTATGTAAATTCTTCTTTTTTTTCAGTGGAAAATGTCATGGTGCCATTTCTAATCTTAGGTCTCTCAGCGAGACCCGGAAAGAAATGCTTACACAACAGAAATCAAAGTGAATAAAATAATAATAATAATAATAATAATAATAATAATAATAATAAAGTAAATCGTCCGGACATTAATAGAAAAGATAGAAAAGAAAAAAGTTTTCACACTGATTAACATGTGCGTTCCAAGTGATAAAAATATCTCTGCAAAGGTTTTTGAAAAACTAAGCAAATACGAAAACCTCGAGATGGAAACAGAAATAAATGTGACACTTTAAAACTAAAACTGTTCCTGTTGGGGTTGGAGCTTTGGGTCTGATAAAAAAGGAACTCAACAACAAATCAACAAAATCCCTGGCACACCATCTCTTCAGGAAATCAAAAATATATTTCTAACGAGCACAGCCTGTCTCCCGCGAAGGATTTTTTACAGGGAGAGAATGGTAGAAAAAAGAATGTCACCCTTTTTTTCCAGAATAAGACGCATTAAAAAACAAACGAGACTTGAAACACAAATGTGAAATTTGAAAATAACAAACATTTATTATATAGAAATCAAAAAGACAATGAATAAAATACAATTTTTACCAAAAAAGCTTGCACAAAAATGTCCTTTTGTGCTTCTTTTTAGTAAAGGCAAGTTAACGAGTTCAAAATTAGAATTATCGGCCCATAAAAAAAAGACATACAATTCAAACTTTAAATAATAGAAACAAACTTGAGGATATAATACAATTCCTTTTTTAAAAAAATGTTTAAAAATACAGATTCTTTTAAAGAAGATTCACCCATCCAATTGAAATACAATTCAAAAGAACTTTGGCAGAATTCACTTTCGTCACTGGAACTTTTAACAATTACTTTTCTTTTTCCAGAATACAGTTCGAGTCACTTCCCTTTACTTCTGCATCTTTTCCCGTTTGCTTCTTCGGTAAGAAACGGCCCAGCTTATCCACAATAGAGCAGGGTCGATTTTGGAACCGCGGTATTGCAATCAATTTGAAAGTCAGGGTTTCACATGAAAAAATAGACTCAAATTATTTTGTTCCAAATTATTACTTTCTTTCGAGGAAATGAGTTTAAAACTTTAGTTTAGCTTCAAAACCGCAGCGTTGGAATTTCATTCTGGTGATAAGTGAAAGACATATGACATTTATAATTGAAATGTATTTAGTTGGTTTGAAATTAAAAGCGATAATAAATTCAAAAACCAACAACTGTATACTTTAACATGATCCAGAGAATAAAGCAACAGTCGACCGAAATCCAAAATGTTACATTGAAGAATTTACAGCACAGTGCTTTCGCCTTTCTTTCAAAAATTATTATTTTCTGAATATTAATGCCAGATGAATTGAGGGCGAGGCAAAAGGATATAAAAAAGGATTGTTCGTTAGATAATTAAATATTTATTCATACTTAATTAGTTATGTTAAGACTAATTTTAAAATTTCATTCAAATTACATCACAAAGATAGAACCAAGTCTGGATAAATTTTCCAATAATTTTTTTTCAGAGCGAGCGAACCACTAAAGAAGAAATTAAAAAAATACAATTCTAAAGCGACACTCTTTGATTAACTTTTCCAAAATTTGAATTTGTGAAGCAGCACTTGCAGAAGTTTTTTTTCAAACACTGACTGCAAGAGGTTCGAATGAATAGAATGGCTTTGGAATTGTCGAACTGACCTTCACATTTGCAAAGTGTGGAAAGAGCAGTTAAATTAACTTCTGATGCTTCACAAATTGTATATAGAAAAATGCAAGGCACAAACACATTATTACTAGATTTCTTAGGGACATTATACTGAACAATGCGATTTTCAATAAATAATGCAAATTTAAAACATTTTGTCTTATAGAAAAAGTGTATTATGGTGGTAAATACACTTTTATCTATTTTTTGTTTTTATTAATTATAATCTAACAAATGATGTCAGATCTTATTGCTTAATTAGACTGTTTTGTAATTTTTTACAATTTTCACTTATCGAATCCAGTGAAAAATTGTATATTTTGCTTGTGATTCACAATCAGATTTCTGGTTTGAATATATTTTCCATTCAATGTTTCTAATACAAAAAGTATCAACTTTATTTGGATTTATTTTTGAAATAGTAAAATTTTCAAGTCAGATTCTAAGCAAAAACTTGTGGAAATTAGATATTTATGTACATTTTTCAGACGATTTTTAAAACTAAATGCTCAAAAATTGGTAAAAGGTATAAAATCTAGCGCCGAAAATATTTCAGATACATCCTAATATCTACGCCTGTTGGAAATTATAGATTTGATTAGTTCATTATTTACATTATTCGGACTATTGTCCTCATCTTTGTTGCCATATCTATTACAACGTTTCAGCCGTTGTACGCTCTGGCCTTCTTCAGGTGGTTGGAATGTCGAACTGAACACTTTATTTCGCTCGCTGGAGGAGACTTTTCTAGTTCCTCGTGCCATGTCTAATGGATGTCAGTTATCAGTTATCTCCTGTTAATGCCCCTCTCCAAGTTCTCCACTGCCTTAACCAGGTATTGAACTCACACTCTTTAGGTCCTGTCGCTGAATCTAACCACCGCCTTTATCCACTGTGTCATGTGTCCTTGAGGAGGGCCAGAGCGTACAACGGCCGAAACGTTGTAATAAATATGGCGACAAAGATGAGTACAATAGTCTGAATAATGTAAATAGTGTACATAAAACCTCATCTCAGAAATATAGACAGATATTGATTACTTCATATTGGTCAAAATGTCTTGACTGAACCGACAGGGGTCACAGTTCATTTGAGCCATCACGAATGTTCTAGATTTGCCCTTTGGACGAGGGAAAAATATGAAATTCGGAATACTTAAACAATTTTGGGATTTCCAAGTTTGAAAAACAAAACACTTCGGAAAAGCCGGTGCAAGGGTCACGTTCCTCTCCACAATCTATGATAACCAACTCCCGAACATATAATATGGCCTCCATCTCAGTTTTCATAAGGTAGTCTTCATATAAAATACAAATTTTATTGTGACCTAATCATGTACAATAATGGATTATATGCAATATAGGTGAACAATTTTCAACTAGAAAAAAAATGAAAATAAATACAATGCACCACAATGCATATTAGAGACATATCATAAATAGATCATGCCATCTTAAATAAATCGACAACGTTTTGCAGCAAGTTTTAACATCAACTTGAGATTTTTCTTATTAAAAAGTTGAATAAATTTACCGCATTTAACATTATGGATGAAAATAGTGGATTTTATATAGTGTTTTTTTTTTTTTTTTTTTTTTTTAGACTTAGCCTGAGTAAAACAGATTCAAGGATTTGGACGAAAAAAACAAAAACAGAATGACGTCAAAACCCACGAAAATTTGTTTATCCTTTAATAGTCAGTTGCGCTTAGTTTAATATGCAATGTGATAGGTCCTGATCTGGCATCTAGACTCCAGTCACTGTCTCACCGATATAATGTCGATTCCTTCTGTCATTTCTATAAATATTTTCATGACATCTTCTCTGACGAGCTACTTTCACTGGTACCCCGACTGCATGAATTTAAGCGTACTACTACGTTGGTATCTCGGTTCCACCCTTTTACGGTCGAAATAAATGTAACCCCGCCTCTTCTACTACTTAAAGAGCTTCTCTCGCACTTCCCAAAAGTGGAACTCCCTACCTCTTACTTGCTTCCCCGATAACTATAATCTTCAAAAATTTAAATGTACTGTCAATCGATATCTTCTGTTGCCTTGAACCGCCTTCTTTTTATCCTCCTCCATCTATATTCAGTCTTCTTTTCCCTTACACTCTCTGTAGCCAGTTGCGTACTAGTGGCACTTCTGCCTTGCTTGGGGTGAATTAGGGTTCGAAGGTAGTATACATCGGCTCTGCGATTGGTAAGCATAGATGATACAAAAATATTTTTGATTAAAAAAAACAAACAAAATAGCAAGAATTTATTTTCCTATTTCCGTGTCGTCTGCTTCTTGTTCACGCTGGAAATCTTGTATTTCCAGATTCATGCATTGGGTTTTCTGTATGAAAATCTCTTTTTTAAATTTTGACTCTTAAAAAAGACAAGAAAAAGAATTTAATGAAATCCTAGTTTACTCACGTATCAAATACAACCTACTTTTAAATTATAATTATTGAATTATACACAGTTTGGTGGCGAAAGGTACAATTTTACTGAAAATTCAATAATGTAAAGAAAATAAGTAAGAAATAGGTAAGTCTGTTTTTATCGTTATATTTATTTCTTTTCTTTTTTAATATTCAGTAAATTGCTATTTTTGCAACCAGCGTTAGTGGATTTTTTTTAATACACACTACACAGTATTTGTCGCGTGAGTAAAAAGGATTGCACGGAGCATTTTTTAAAATCATCAACGAAAAGTAAAGTTAGAATTTTAAAATAAATATTTTTGTGTTGTAAAAAAGCTAAATTTTTACATTGAATGTTGATAAAATCATAAATAAGAAATTACGACCCAAGGTCAAAAAAAAAAAAAAAATTAATAAAATAGAATAACCAAAGTAAAAAATATTGTCGGTTGTATTAAATTCAATTTAATATGGAAATTTACGTTTAGAAACTTTAAAAATATTTATTTTTGTTTTACAGTCGATCATTACTAACCATATTAAGCGGGTAGATGTTTTCTTGCTCATTCGAAGAAATTGGTAGACTGTCGTAAAATTGTCGCAAATAAGTACTGAATTTAATTTTTAATCACTTTGGAATTTTGCTTTTAATAAAAAAAAAAAAAGTCGAGAAAAGCAATAAAAGCTAAAAAGTAATCTTTTGAGGTAAAAATCAGCATATTTCGACTTTGTAGAAATACCCAGTGGGAAATGCTACAACATTGTCGGATATTACCCGGTTAGCGGACACTTTTTTTTACAACGCTTTTCCTTATTTCGATAATCCCAAAAAATTAGTCACAAGTTATTGTTCATAATACAAAAATACAATAACGTATTGTACTGAATATGGATATTTCTTGAAATTAAACTCAGTCCAATGGTAAATGGACGTTTAGGAAAATTGTATCTGTTTTCCGAACGGAGAGGGTTTGACTTAGGTAACTTCATGAAAATCGATAGTATGACAAGAGCGGTCTGAAAATTAATGAAAAAAAATTTCCTCGTGTTAAATGTATATTTCATTATTGAGAAGAAACACTAAAGTATTTTTTGAATATTTTTTGAAATTTTTTACTCATACTTAACATGTCCAAAATTTTAGTTACAAATCTTGTTTACCAAATAACGAAAAAAAACTCGATTTAAGCCATTTTTTTAAATTTTTAAAAATAAGTTAAATTCTTCGTTTAAAATTCGTTTAAAAATTAATTATACGTATTTCAAAATTTATTCGAAAAAATTTAGAAAATTTTAAGTTTATTTAAACTTTTACTTACTTTCTTCGTAGAAAAATGTTTTTTAAGATAAAAGAGAGCCGATTTGAACCACGCGCGAATTGACAAGTGCGAATTGATGCCGTCTATCAATTATTGACAGCTGACGTGAGATTCGAGTTCCCCTACGGACGGACAGAATGGACATATTTTTTTAAGCGGACCTGCTTATGTGCGATGTGAAATATTGCCCACACCTACAGGACGTCTGTTTGGTGTTTGAGACAGTTGCGTCTTTTCCCGTCGGCATTCCAGCTCAGATAAAAAAGGAAGATTTTCAAATGCCCATAGTAACTGATAAAAAGAAAATATCTATGGGCATTTGAAAACCTTCCTTTTTTATCTGAGCTGGAATGCCGACGGGAAAAGACGCAACTGTCTCAAACACCAAACAGACGTCCTGTAGGTGTGGGCAATATTTTACATCGCACATTTATTTTTAAGTAGAAACTCAATACACTGTTGCAAACTGATGTTGTTCAGAAAACTTTTGCACCCTCCAAAAACGCAACACGCACGCGCGCACACGCACACACACAGAGACACAGACACACGCACACAGACACACACACACGCCCCCCCGCACAAACACACACACACACACGCACACACACACACACGCACACACACACACACGAGGTTTGTCTGTTCGTCTCTACCAAAACTGACAGTAGTAATTTTAAAGCGTGCATATCTAAAAAAAAAAAAAAAAAAAAATGTTTACTCTCCCTCCAAATTTTATATTGCCAATTTTTCTTATGTTAATATTTTGACAGTATCAATCCTTTTCTTCGGTGGAAACTGGCAAAAATAACTAACAACTTGCCTGATCCGAAACTCAAAATTAAAAAGATGTATAAGTCCAAAATTGAGCGTTTAGGAGAAAAGCTGAAATGTTTTCCTTCTCCAAGGTCAAATGTGCTCAAGAACTAGCATCATGAACCGAGTTTCTTGTCGAAAATATCACTTAAACTTTTTAAAATTCCCTTTTAGGCTTCCATACTTTAAAATCATGTAATTTTAACTATTGATGAGAGTTAAGCGAAAAATGCTCCATATCTATCTATCTATCTATCTATCTATCTATCTATCTATTGATCATAGGCTAAAAAATTTATCCAAGCTGTCTCCCCTCTCTCTTTCTGTGTATATATATATATATATATATATATATATATATATATATATATATATATGTATAAAGTACGTATAACCATAAACAAATATCATAATATATATATATATATATATATATATATATATATATATATATATGTATAAAGTACGTATAACCATAAACAAATATCTTAATATATATATATATATATATATATATATATGTATAAAGTACGTATAACCATAAACAAATATCTTAATATATATATATATATATATATATATATATGTATAAAGTACGTATAACCATAAACAAATATCTTAATATATATATATATATATATATATATATATATATATATATATATATATATATAAAGAAGTGGCGCAAACCTTATATTTTCACAAATTGTTCCTGTATCGAACGAATTTAAGTTTAAAATAAAATCTTTGTTGATGTTAAATAAAATTAGTGTTGGTTTTAAGCTGATTCGACTAGTTGAATCCTACCCCTAAAGAATTGTTTGATTGGAAAAAGTATGAATCCACCTCTTCTCCCCAAGCTATGGGTTAATTAGTAGAAGTTCTATTAGTAAATCATTATTATCTCCAAAAAATTCTTACAATCTAAAAATATTTTATGACTTTAAATAACCTGTCAACGATTAATAAACCGTTTCAAAAAAATATGAATGAATGAATCAAAAATCAACCTTTTAGGGTGACGTTTTTATTCCCTGCTCATCAAATACCAATAAACAAGGGACTGCCAAAAGTTTTCCCAATTGGAGCTCGCATTTCCTAAAGTCGGTTATGAATCAGAAAGAAACTTTCAAATTTGTTATGAATGGAAGTAATGAATTAACAATCGAATAAACTCAAATAATGAACACAAATTCTAAAAAGAAATTCCTGCAGTCACTGTCTTCTTTCTTTATTGGTGCTAAGATTCGTTCAATTCAAGATGGCCGCTTTTACAATCCACCCAAATCCCACAAAAGTTTCCATCTGTGTTTTCTATGGAGAAAGTATTAAAACATTTGTTGTCACACCGCGTGAGGAGAAGAATGTATAACTGAGGAATAAATCGTTTGAATAAAGAAAATTACAATCATAATTGCATGAAACGAAACATTTCGAGCTCTTAATTTAGTTGTGTTAAGAATTCGACAAGTGAATCTGATTTTAATGAAATATGTCGTAGCTCGGTGGAACGCAAAACGGAAGTGTTCACTTCGACAGCCACTCTGGGCATGCGCTCCCCAGACAATAAAATAAAAATGAAAAATTCGTAAAAATATTTTCTGACCAATCAGAAAAGATCAACGCATCTTCAGCCAACAGTTTGTTTTTGAGTCAACCCAACACTACAAAAGCCGCTGTTAAATTCGTCGTCCTGGGTATGTCGATAAACTACATCCGGCAATAAGGCCTCTGGTCAGGAGAGTAGAAGTTTTAAGGAACGTAGAATCACCTCTTAACTGCTACTGTTTCCAGGTCCACCATGACCAGGGGTAGTAGCACCTGTTAGGATCCTAGCTATGGGCAAATAAGGAACCCCCAAACAAAAATCAACAGTTCATTTTTATAAAATAAGCAACAATACAATTTTATAACCCTATCCCTAACCCAACTACCCGAAAAACCTTTCTCTATCTATAATTCCTACGCTAGTTCAGCCAGTCAAAATCGATTTTATTTTTTCTTGTATGTGACCCCTAAGGTCAAACTGAGAAAGTTAGAACAGAAATACACTTCTCTAAAAACAATAACAGTCTATTAAAACTATGCTTCAACACAACTGTTTCTGTCATACTGTTTCATATGACTGTTACAATGTTCTTAACACCCCCACCAATCATATCCATGCATTTTAGGATTCATGAGTGTGGTACCATATCGTACACGTTATTATTATTACGATTTCTTTTCATTTCTGTTGTATACACATTTCCTTCCGGGTCCCAATCAGAGGCCACTGATCATTCCCCCGATCAAATGTAAGATCACACACACATATTAAATAGATAAAGCTCTTCGTAATGTGTGACCTGTACTTAAGCGTATTTTTAAAAATATTTCTTTAAGACATGGGCCACAAGGAATCCGTTCAATGAGTCTATATCGGAACTTTTTCCAATCAGTCCACGAGCTACAAATGGAATTATTGATGTCCTCATGTGACATATTTTTTTAGATTTAGGCTTCAAGATCTTTGCATTTTAATAGTTTTTTGAAGATCTTCAAAGATACCTTACAATCTCCTGAGACTGCCAATGTCAATAAGGAGACACATTTTGTCTTTGCGGTCTCTAATCACGATGTCAGGGCGATTAGTTTTGATTGTTCTGTGTGTATTGTAAAGCCCCATAAAATTATTACAGGACCTATCTCTGTAACCGGGTCTGGATGGTGATCATACCAATTTCTTGCAGATTCCATTGCGTAGGTGTTGCAATTTTTCCAGTGCAGAGATATTGGTTCACTCTATCATGTTGAGTGGGGGTAACACTGTGCAACCTGATACACAATGGTAAATTGTATCTGTATATTTATCACAGAATCTGCATTTTTGGTCAACACATTTTTTCAGTATGTTTGCTTGGTAATTTCTACTTAGCCAGCATTGGTCCTGTGCAGCAAGAATAAAACCCAAGCTTTTAACCATTCACTATGTAGCAACTGATGGGTACGTGGTTTGTCAACATCAGCTTGTCTGATACGGGCAGAGTATTGGCCATGAAGCGGTTTATATTGTCATCGCTTCTGTATCTGGTCGGTTGCATTTGTTTTTGCTTTCTTTTTTTAAGTATTTTGCAACTTTATTCGATGTATTATGCTTTACTTGTATTTCCTCACAAATTTGAAACTCCATTTTGAACTTGTTGGTTTCCTTTATCACTGAATAAAGTCTCTCGCTACTTTCATGTTCTTTGACACAAATCATCATCCAGTCTTCTGTAGTTTCTAGGTATCTTTGAAGGCCAATTTTTGTAGTTTTGTAAAACAGTTCTAGTTGAACTAATCCTCTGCCTCCTTCGGATCTGAGCACAAGCAGATGATCAACATCAGCCTTGGGATGATGCATGCAGTGGCAAGTGAGAGACTTTCTCGTTTTGGCGTCCATTCGCTTAATATCAGTTATGATCCAGTGAAGAAGGGTATTGCATTACGGGTACAGCCAATTATTATTATTATTATTATTATTATTATTATTATTATTATTATTATTATTATCTTCATTCACACGGATTTCGTTTTCAACCGGAGATCTTGTCTTATAAGTGTTCTCCATCATTCGTATGATCGCAGATAGAGAGCACCTTCTGTAGAATATTTGCGGTGCTTATTAGGTACAGCCACGTCAATGAGGTGGCATTTTCGTGTTTCTTTGTCAACGACTGTGATGTCTGGCTTGGTAGCCGCAAGGACACGGTCTGTCTTGATATTATTATTATTATTATTATTATTATTATTATTATTACGTTCAGATTTCCTGATTTGCTCTTTGATTCAAGAAAACTTGAGGTCAAGGAGTTTTTTTTACTATTAGTGGATTAGATTCAAAGAGTTTTTCTTAGCATGCAATCTGTGCAATCTTTTGTATCTCAAATAACGAGGGATTTTCTTATTTTTAATCATTCCTAGTGCTCCTATTATTACTGGAATTATGGTTGTGTTTAAATTGCATTAATTAAGAACTAAAAATTACAAATTCACTGTATGAAGCATATTTTTAATATTTTAGATAACAGTTACTACACTTAGATCTTAGCCAAAAAGATAAGAAATGCGATCACAAATAATTTTATTACACAAAATGTTTTTTTTTTCATAGTTTAAAAACACAAATGATTAAAAAAGTAAATCTTGAGAAAACAGATTAGGTTCTTCTGAAAATAATGTCTGATTTTAAAATCAACTCTTATTCTTTGTTTTAATGCATTCAGTGTTTAAATCAGTCAAAAATAGGAACCCTGAACATTTATGAGCCATTTATGACTTATTTATACTTTTACGATTAAAATATAAAAGGTTTGAACGGTATGAAATCTTTGAATGCAGTTTCTACATCTTTGTAAAGGAATTGTTTTGGCTTAAACAATTGTCAAGATGCTTGAAAAGGTGGGTAGACAGTGGGTGAGAAATCAGGGAAATATAATGTGGCAAAGTCTTTTATGCCATAATCGGTCGGCTTCTGCAATGTGATCCTGGAAATTTCACGAAGCCGAATGTGGCCCAGCAATTTCACGAAGCCGAATGTGGCCCAGCAATTTCACGAAGCAGAATTGTACGTCGAGGATCAACCAGTGCCGGGCGCATTTTGCTTAATTGAATGGGTCGTGAGAAGGTGATGCTAATGATTTATATATTTATGTAACATATTTAGATAAATAATAGATATAATATATAATAATGATATGAATAGATTTACCCTGATGAATGACAATGTCTCTGTGAAACAAATGTCGGAAGTCATTTGAACATCTATCTATCTATCTATCTATCTATCTATCTATCTATCTATCTATGGAGTAAAGTGTTATATTATATATTATGTTTGTCTGATGATCGCAAAAGCGTGAAACCCAGGGTTACAAACTCATATCCATACAATGGAGTATATATATATATATATATATATATATATTTCACACACACAGACATATATATATATATATACACATTTCATATATATATATGTATATATATATACACAAATTTCATATATATATATATATATATATATATATATATATATATATACACACACTTCACATTATATATATATACACATTTCATAACATATATATACACATTTCATATATATATATACACATTTCATATATATATACACATTTCATATATATATATACACATTTCACACACACAAATATATATATATATATATACATTTCACATGATATATATATATACACATTTCATATATATATATATACACACACATTTCACACGCACACACATATACATGTGTGTGTGTGAAATGTGTATGTATATATATATATATATATATATATATATATATATATATATATACACACAATTATTATATATATTATTTATATATTATATATGCTCGGTACTTATTGGAGTGAGTTTGTGACCTTGGGTTTCATGCTATTTGCGATCGTCAGACAAACTGATTAATTTTTAAATTTTGGATTTATATATGGTTGCATATATCGGTGTTTTTATGGTAGTGGGAGAAAAAATTATCGTCTGAACGCCACTCATACGTACGCAGACAGATCGTGTATCTATGTCTGCTTATGTCCTTACCAATGTCTAGGACTAATTTGGGGGCGATTGTAATAGCTTCCTTATTGATATCGTGTTCTATTGTTTTTTTATGCTTTTTTGCATGTTTTGGTTATTTTCTCCTTGAGTAATTTATTGTGTAGGGGGGGGGCGGCTACCTTTATATAAATTTCTAGTTTAGTCTGTTGCGATAAATACGTTTATTGAATTGTTTATTTTATTTAGTTTTTTTTTAAATGCATCTTGTTTTTTATGGAATTTTACGTTTCTAACTAGGTCAGTTACGTCATTCTCGAAGTTGTCTAATTCTTTTTGTTGCGGGGAGGGGGCATTTAGTAATAATAGTCGAGAAAAAACACAGCACATGTGGCCTGATGATTGCGTCTAGCACGAAACAATCCGTCGCCTCTGAGTGTTGACTTCAATGTTCACTTTTATATTTACATACGCTCTATCTCTGATATTGAGCACATTATACCATAAATATAGCACACCTTAAGACTTTATTTCTTCATATTTAGATCCTGATAAAGAGTAAAGCACTTTTGCTACATTTATAGCACATTATAAACATAGAAAAATTTAGCCTCGACTACTCCCTAAAAAACATACCCATCCCATCTCGATCCACATGTAAGCTAAAATTAATTGAAAAAATAGAAAGCTTTCTAAAAAGAATAAGATGGAAAGGCCATTTCTTCTAAAACCAGGACCTTCACAATGACACCACACTGAAGAAAGAAATACAGCTTTAAAACTAAAAAATGCGCCCGCCCCGCAACAAAGAGAATTAGACATCTATGCACCTTTTTAAATACATAAGTTATATGCTAGAAATAGACAGTGTGGCCAGAGGAGACTGTGTTGATGCCTATGTTCACATTGTCTATATCCATAAACACTCTAGCTTCGACACTAGGCATAAATTATAACTATACGAGGTCTGTTTCAAAAGTAACGGGTTTGGTCTCATAAACAACTTATTTCAATTCCAAACAACAAACTACGTGACTTCCACTTCAAATTAAGCCCCCCACCCCGAACCTAATGGACTTTACCATCTTTTTCTGTCACGCTTCTATGCACTGCTGGAAGAATTCTTCTTGATACCCCTCAGCTCCGTCGTTACGGCCATCTTGTTGGCCTCTACGACTTCAAAACGAGTTCCTTTGATGACCCTCTTGAACTTAGAGAAACGGAAAAGTCAAACGGAACAAGATCAGGTGAATAGGGTGGTTGTTCCAGTATGGCGAGCTTTTTTCTCTGCCACTAACTGTCTGATGCTCAGAGTGTTGTGCGCAATTGCATTGTCTTGGTGAAGCAGCCACGATTTTTCCTAACACAACTATTGCATGTTTAAAACCAAATGCCATGTTTGCAGAAAGCTAAGATTTACACTTCTATACTCGCAAGATATCATTTTAGATGATAACATAATCCGCTTATTCCTCTTTCGCCCACAGCTCACACAGAACATCTCTAGTCCCGTTACTTTTCAGAGACCTCGTATAATTAAGAATATATTATTAATATATCCACATAAAAGAATAACACAGTTTAAAACATTCAAGAATTACAGACCTACACTCCGCTGTACTTTAATGATGTTTAGTCCCATAAATAAACACAGATTTATTTTTTATCATTTCACTCCAAGCAAGGTACTAAAGCTGCTAAGACACAAGGGGGTTACTGAGTGTAAAAGAATAAGAAAAGAGAAACATTATTAACAAGCGAGAACAATAAAGGAAGAGGAATCAAGAAGAAAGAAGATAACGATTGACATTACATTTAAATTTTTGAAGATGAAAGTTGGCTAGAAAGCATGGAGTTGGAAGAAATTTCCACAAGCGAGAGGTATGAGAGAAGAAACTCTTAGCATAGAACTTACGGTTACATCTAGCCATTTCAACTGTAAAATGATGAGACCTATCTTCCAATCGAGTAATGCGCTTAAATTCATAAAGTCAATGTACTATAGAGGAAAGTAATATTTATTTTGAAAAATACAAAAATGTGGCAAAAGGCCAAAAAAGGCGGGGATAGAGGAAGGCTGGTCTTCATCTGACTGATAATTAAACTTAGCTAACTATAATTGCTGATGCTCGACGTGGGGTAATGGTTAGCAAGCTTAACTTACTATAACACTTACGAGTGAGTTCGATCCTCACTAGGTGCCCCGTGCTTTTGGCTTGTGCCACATCAAGGCTACGCTTAGAAAATTACCTTTTGAAGTTTATTTTTATCTATTATTTCGATCCATTTCTTTTATTAAAATTCCGCTGCTTTTGACGTGAAAATTGTTTTGACGAAATCTGGTTTTGACGAAATCTGGTTTTGACGAAATCTGGTTTTGACGAAATCTGGTTTTCATTTGAAAATGTCCCCCCCCCCATTTAAGCATTTTGTTACTTTGTAGTTAATAATTAAGTTAATAATTTTTCGGTGCAAGGTCAGAGGTGAATATGAGTAGAACAAAACAACCGAGTTCCCAAATTTTTTCCGTTTTATTTTTATTTACGCGGCCTTTCGTTAAATGAAGAACTTTTTTCTTTAATGTACGCTGCTATTGCCTAGCGTACAAATAAAGGTTTATTAAAATACTCTCTAAATTTATGATTCATAATTACAATGATACATTCGCTATCAAAATGACTTCTTTAAAATGCAGATTACATAGAATTCAACTAAAACTGCTTATGTATTTAAGACATTTTTTTATGTTTATACGTTCTTTTTATAGATACAAATATTTAAGTAAATGCTCTGTTTATAATAAACAGTATTAATAACATTTAGATATGTCTAAATCTCTGTTTATCTGTTAAAATCCAGGAGTGCAACTTCTTGGGTTCACGTTTGCCACTGACATAATTATATTAAATTAATTGCTAAGGCTAATTGGGCTCCTTAGCCTTGGATGGTAGCCTGTCTATAAGAATGACCACGAATATTATCAATACATATATATATATATATATACATTGAGCACGAATATTATCAATATATATATATATATATATATATATATATATACATTGAGCACGAATATTATCAATATATATATATATATATATATATATATATATATATATATATATATATATATATATATACATTGAGCACGAATATTATCCATATATATATATATATATATATATATATATATATATATACATACATTGAGCACGAATATTATCAATATATATATATATATATATATATATATATATATATATTTGATTATGCTTGCCTGATACATCCGGTGTTAATAAGAAATATGAAAAAGCAAAACATGAATTACATGAAAAATACATCAACACACACACACACACACACACGGGAGGGGTGCTATACCTCGTTCTACATATAGATATGAGTACATCTATTTCTTTTAAAACCGATCCACGCAGAATGAGGATTTAGTGATCCAAGTTCAAATGCCGTTCACGTACGCACTAATATTATATATTCTCCTTCCAGCTGTGCTCTATAGCGACCTGTGTCAGAGAAGGGTTCTTTTGGGTTCAAAATTCGTGGACAAAGGAATGGGAAACCATTAGATTATCTTTCCCGAGAAGTTATGCAAATTATCCCCTTATTAAAGGAAACTGTATGAGAAAAATGATAATTTATGTCATCAAGGGACATGATATTTAAAAATTGTTCACTTACTGTTCACTTCTATAATTTGGGAAGCAGTATGTACCTCCCGCGTCTATTTTTGTGTTTTTTTAACGGCATATCAACACCTTTATGAGTCATTTAATGCCAAAATTTAATTCTCCTGGGACCTTTGAAGTCATAAAAAAAGTCTGTTATTCTACTTTCACAATAGAATACATGGTAGATGATACTCAGCCTTTGTGTATATACATGTTTGTGTGGACATAATTATTAGAGGCGGTGATATGTCTGTTTTATGTTCTAGTTTTGTTGAAGAATTATATTTTCGAATACAGTTTGATTTCTTTAAGAAATTGTCAGATATTATATGGATTAATGTCATGAAAGAATTTTTTCACGTTTGTTGTTTGATTGATTGATTTTGTTTAGCGACATATCAACACCTCCATGGGTCATTCAACGCTGGAATGTAAATAATTTGAACAATTTTATAGCTTCAATTAAATATATTTTGAACGCATTTGTATGCCTTTTAAAATGTATTTCTGGTCATGTTACTTTAAAAATGTATTGTTGCTTTTTTTTATTTATATAAAAATGTATTGTTGCTATTTTTTATTTATATAAAAATGTATTGTTGCTATTTTTTATTTATATAAAATGTATTGCTGGTATTTTTACTATAAATCATGCTTTCATAGTGTTTTGTTTGGACTTTCACTATTTGCCCATAGCTGGGACTAACAGGTTCTACCACCCCGGGTAAGAGTGGACCTGAGAACAACAGCAAGAGGTGGTTCTAATCTCCTCATAACCTCCTCCAGATCAGATGTCTTGCTACTGGATGTAGTTTATCGTTATACCCAGGACTGGGGACTCAAGTGGAACTTATTGCTAAAGAAAGAGACTGGAAAAATGATCGCTCTTTATATCACGTTAGAAAGTAGCTGACTCCACCTCTATTATTACAAGAGTCAGATTAGACCACAAATGGAGTATTGCTGTTGTATCTGGTCTGGAGCTGTACAATCCTCCTCTCCATTCTTGATAGAGTCCTTCTGCCAGGCTTCATCTTTACAAGAGTCAGATCAAAATGGAGGATTGATGCTATATGTGGGTTGGAGTTTCCCAATCATCTTTCTAGCCTCGACCGAGTTGAAAAACGTTTACGCATCCTTGTAGGTGATGAATTATTTTCCACTCTCAACGAGGCAAACCTATTGCTACTTTCCTGCTATTTCCATAGCAACTGCTCAAATGAGCTAGATTCCTTAATTCCACCTTTACAACCGAGAACTACCATTCTCTTCGTATTCCATTGGTAAGAGGGAAATTCCGTTTGGGCAGCTTCTTTCTAAGAGTACTGATTTGTGAAACGGGTTCCCCAGAGGATGCTTCCCCGACCGCTATAACAGAATATATAGGATGGATAATGGTTGACTATAAGTTTGAAGTGGTTAAGATTGTATCACCATGTCACCATCTCAGATTTTATATTTTTACATTCAGACAGACATCAAAGCCGCATGTATACGATCCAGTTTGAATTCAGAATTTTCTATCTCCTAGACTGGTTGCCACTCAAGGCTATAGGAACCAGTCTATTTTACCCATAGCTGGGGAGTGAAGATATGGATTCATACGTGCCAAGGGTATTAGCACGTAAATGAATGTAATAAAATCGACTGAAATTCCTCAATCCGAACTGCTAACCATTCATTCGAAGTTAATTTTCTTGGGACTTCGAAGGGACATTTCTCATTGAATTCCGAACGTAAAAAATTATACTAACGTTTGTTTAACAAGTCGAATGGACGTGAAACCTGTTAACCAGTGAAAATCAAACAACACAAAAGTAAAAATACCAGAATCCCTTTCTTTTTCTTTTCCATATAACATTTATCTAATAAAGCTTTAATAAAAGTGATAGATGTTAGATTGATAAACGTTTTCTATTTATTCTTTATCTTATATATATATATATATATATATATACTCCGTTGTATGGATATGAGTTTGTAACCCTGGGTTTCACCGTATACTCGTGTATCATGTTAATTTACAAAACCTTATTTTGAAGTTAATTTTAAGAGGGTTGCATCATACACGAAATATAAAATTAGCGTATGTACTGCTGGCCCTGGCTTCACCATTGACCAAAGTATATATCAATTTACTGTAGTCAGATAGTACAGTTATATTGAAAATAAACATGATTTTGATAAAACTGATGTTTACTTAACTGTATCCAATAATAATGCATGTAATATTCACCTATGAGTATTGTGCTAAGATGTTTAGCTTTTTCGCGTTCGGTTGTTTATGGCTGTACGCGTTTACGCGTCCACTATAGCGTTACTAACGATACTTTTATTATTCTCTTTTACTTTTTGAACTTATTTAACTTGAAGATGAGATAAAGAGATAGAGGAAAAAATGTTAGTCTATTGTAATTTGGTCTCTCAAAAAAGGAGCTCGCATGATACACGAGAAACATGGTAAAATCATTTTTATAAGAGGAAATTTGTGGGTCGTACGATACGTACGAGTATATATATATATATATATATATATATATATATATATATATATATATATATTAGGCTGGTGCAAAAATAATGACGTAATAATGTCGTTTTTTGACGTTAAAAATACGTCAAAAAACGACATTATTACGTCATTATTTTTGCAACAACCTAATATAAATTAATTATTATTAAGAAACAAACAACTTTATAGTTTCATGATGACTATAATTTATTTCCTTAGGATCGAAATACGATTCTAATTCCTCATATATATATATATATATATATATATATATATATATATATATATATATATATATATATATTGTGTCTTTGGGCAGCAATCCCTCTTTTATACAAGATTCTTTAAAGAAAACTGACAAGTTACTACGATTAGCTTTTTATTTAATTTTCTCGTGTTCCTCCAAGTGTTTTCTTTTCTAAATACGAAGTGTATGAAAAATGCCCTAAAGTTCTGCAGGTCCGAGCGCTTTTGGCTTTTCATTTAGCCATTATCAAGGGCGATTTTTATTTTATTTTTTTAACTGAATGTGTGGTCTTTTATAGATGTGTCTGAAGTTATAGAAATGTTTTCCGAACACGGTCAGTACACATTGGTCGTGTTCATGGTTAATGTTATTGTGTGTTGGCTTTTCCTTATTATTGGTGCTTCCATAATTTTTTAAATCTTTTTTTATTAGATGTGGATGGGGTTGTTATACTTGTATTTTCTACTTGTATGTTGCGGATGGAGTTTGGTAGATTTCCGTGTGAATGAATCCGAATTGAGCTATCGTCGGATAGGGTTAACGTGAGTCGTCTACATAAGAACGTAGTGGTATGACCAATATAGCTATTTATGAGTTTGGTATGTAGAACTTTTGGACAGTTTTTACACACTTTGTATCCAGAAAAGCAAACACTTGTACAAAAACAATAAAGATTAAATAAAAAGCTTAATCGGAGTAATTTGTCAGTCGTTTTTAACGAAACTGGTGTATATATATATATATATATATATATATATATATATATATATATATATATATATATATATATATCTTAAAATATGTGTGTGTGTGCGTGCGTGAGTGTGTGTGTGTGTCGGTGTTTATGTGTGTGTCAAATAAGGAACAAGTAAGCAAATGTTTATAAATTTAACCTTTCACTATGTATTTAGATTCAGCAAATATTTTTGAAGGTGAAGTGAAAGATGTCAAATTTATAAAGATTTAGTCCTTTCTGTCGGATTTAATCCCTATTTACAACTCATATATATATATATATATATAGTTCATGCAAAACTAAGTAATCCGTATGCGAAGACCCAAGGAGGATGATATCCAGAGAGCTCAATGTAAATTCAGAGCAAATAAATTTGAATAAAAACAGACCACTTTAAGGTTCCATGTAATAAGTTATTTCACCACAGCCCTTTTAAAGAGCTCTGGATCCCCAGACTTTACTTTCAAAGGTTGAAATGAAAAATGAAAAGAAATTTACACATTTTTGACGGGCCGTATTAAGCATATGTAAATTAACGAAGTGAGGAAGTGTGGTGGGGGAGAGAAGACATGAGTGAGATGTACCATTTCAATTCTTTATCCTTAAGCTCCCTTGGTGTGGGACAGACATCGCTTAACTTAACGTATGTTATCTCTAGAATGGGTGGGTAAGGGGTGAAGAAGAAACCCACATAAAAGGAAGAAGATACAATAAAATAAATCCTGATCATGAGAGAAGGTTTCACTCAATTTCTTGGACGCTGTTATTTCGCATTACTTTAAAGGGTATATTTGGGGGTTAACGTTTGATATAAATCTAAATGTCTAAACAATCTACGAAGAATTTAATTTGATATTTGTTGGGGTTTTGGGTATTTTCTATGAGTTCTACCTGGATTCTATCCTCTTGAGAATTTATATATATATATATATATATATAGGCAGCATATCTTCATTCAAACATGTTTCATGGGTGAATTATAAAGACAAATTTAATGTGACTGTGATCGCTGTGATGGTGGTTTTTTTAAAAATACGCGTGAACGCGCTCTGTTATATTTACTTTCAAATTTTTAATTTATCCGTTGTAGCTATAGATTTTTTTGCCAAATAAGTTTATCTTTGTAATTTACCCTTGAAGACAATCTTGGAGGAGATCGAAAGTACATGAGTAGGGAAAAACTACGGCGCCATCTTCGATGGATTTCATTTTAACATCAAGAAACTGTTTAGAAATCTAGAAAGGATTACTATAAAAATAAATAGACATAATATGTCATAATATTATTCAATGATTATATATATATATATATATATATATATATATATATATATATATATATATATATATATATATATTACAAACAATCAATTTCCAATATTGACCGTTTTTCTCATAAATATAATACAATTTAAGCAATATATATATATATATATATATATATATATATATATATGTGTGTGTGTGTGTGTGTGCGTGTGTGTATGTGCATGTATCATGGATATTTGCCCCTAATATACATCAACACACTCTCTCCACCACCTCTCTTTGTCTCTCTCTATATATATATATATACATATATATACATATATATATATATAGGTATGTGTGTGTATGTGTATTTATTTGGATATCTGTTTGTATTTTCCACACACACATATGTTCATCTACGTATGTGCAAGTTTCTATTTTTCTATTTACACATCGAATTGTTCCGATAAAATCCACGTCCTATAAAGTAAAAGTTGTCGTGTCAAGTTACGTCATATTGAATTATGTTAAATGAAAAACAACTGCTACAACAACAACAACAGCAGCTAATAAGTTCCTGTCGTGTAAATCTTATCTTTATATTTTCTCTGCAAATGTTTCAACCAATTTAGAAGCTAATTTGTCCTTTCGTAGCCAAAATGACAGAAAAACAAATTTCAATCAAATTTCTTATTAATTGAAATTTATCTTCTGGGAGCAAAGAATGACATAAGTAACACAATATAAGTAAAAATTACTTAAAAACAACTTTAAAAAAATCATTATCATATATATATATATATATATATATATATATATATACATACATACATACATATATATATATATATATATATATATATATATATATATATATATATATAAATGTTTTCTTATTATCGAGGAGATACAATATGTATTTTCTTGTTTCAGCCACAAAAAAGATTTGATATGGAAAAAAAACAAAGACTCTATCTTATTTTTTTGTTCTTCCTTGCAAAGACTGGGCTGCCTCAACTGGAGCGTCCTATTAGCCGGAAAATTTTGATCTAGACTTGTGTACGGCCAAATTTACGGGTAATTATATTTTATACTGCTATTCTCATAATAAGTGAAATGTGTTTAATCCTGACAAGTTGGTGTGTGGAGTGAGACAGGCGCAGATTCTTGACCAAAGTCTTAGAATTCGTTTTTATTGTCATTTTAGATTTCCCGACCAAAAATGGTAAGAGTCCGCTGCTTGACAGACAGATGAATTTGTAACAGCGGACACATATACAGGCAGACAAACGTACAGACACATATATGCACGCAGGCGCGAGCGCACACACACACACACACATGTGTGTGTGTGTGTGTGTGTTATACGCAGACAAGAATATGAAAATCATTTAAACGTATTAATAAGATCAAAATGTGTACACGGTTTTTCGAGTTATCGTTGCATGAGGATGTGGGAAAGCAGGCCGTAGAAACACAATCAGCTGATCATTTTGGGAGGGTGATTTCTCGGCCTGGGTGTGGAAAGAAGGAGTCAATAAGAAAGGAGACGAAGCATTTTTTCTTTGATTATACTAAGAAACATTTTTATTTATTTATTTTCAATTTTCGTTTAGTTTCTCCAAGCCTTTGGCATCACATTATTTTCGGAATGATGTCTTTACTATATTTGACACCCGAGTCTATTATGATAAGGGCTACTCAAGTCATGTGCACATCGCATACGCCTAGCTGTTTTTATTTTGGTCATATGACACTGTGTGTTCAAGTACCAAAGTGGTCCACCCCTTCTGTTCTTCGGTCAGTGGCAGTTATCCTCGTATACGCCTCTATGTATTAATGTGTGCATATATATGTATTTCTGAGTGCGTCTATCAATTGCATGTATATATCGGAGTGTACGCGCGCCCGCACGCGTCGATTGAGAGCGAAAATTGGCTTTTGCGTGGCTTTTGATGCCATTCAGATTTTATTTACAAAATTGAAACAAAAATGCAGACATTTATAAACCCCTGACATAACCGAATGACGGAAAACTGGAGAGGTGTTATTTTTTTTCCTTTTTTTGAAGGGCGTTCGTTTGCAAGAAGTATGGGTCACGAGTTAATGTGAGAGGTGTTTTTGTGTGTATGTGGGTGTGCGTACTCGACAAACTTTTAAACGATGCGTCCACACGCACGTCTATATAAATTGCGCCTATTCAATTATTATTATTATTATTATTATTATTATTATTATTATTATTATTATTATTATTTCGATTAGAATAACTTCTGTATTGTCTTTTCCTCAATACAAAGGAAACAAAACTGTATTTTAGAGGAATTAGTGTTAGTGGAAGTACTTGAGAAAAGACAGAAAAGACAATCATAGATAGATAGATAGATAAACAAACATATAGATAGAAACGAACATAGTTATAGAGATAGATGTGAATAGATAGCTAGCTAGCTAGCTAGCTAGAGATAGATATGAACAGACTGAGATAGATAGATAGATAGATAGATAGATAGGTATGAAGAAACTAAGATAAATGTCAACAGATATATAGATATGAACAAAGGTAGAGAGATAGATGTGAACAGACTGACAGGCAGACAGATAGACAGATATGAACAGATACGAACAGAGGTAGATATATGTGAACAAACTTCAGATAGATAGATAATAACAGATTGAGATAGATATGAACAGACTGAAAGAAGTAGATAGACAGACAAACGTACAGAAAGAAAGAAAGAAAGAAAGAGAGAAAGAAAGAAGACCTTTTGTACTAAGCTATCATCTTTAAAATATTTAACTGTGAAATTATATAAGTATAGTTTTGACTATTAGTTTTATTTATTTATTTATTTATTTATAGTTGATCAATTCGATGACTGACCTGGCCATGTGTTATCGCACACATGGCCAGGTCAGTAGTGGGCCGGCCAAATAGCGACCAATCGGCGACAATTTACTTCTCTTCCTGTTAATCGCAGGAACAGCATGTGTGTTGTCATGTGCGTGCTGCTGTTCTTGGGTACGGACAACCTCCTGCAATCCTAACATAAAACAGTGCAGCGGGAGGCGGGAGGGAAAACAAGAGAGAAGCAGCGCTGGGCGCATGAAGCTGATCGAAAATGACGTCATCGTGTACTGATGTCTTTCTGAATTTGATTGAATGAAGTAAATTAAAAAGAAAAAGAAAAAAAAACAACAAAGTTTAAAGAAATTTAAAACTGATTGGGGACAAGAAGTATTACTTCGGTGATATTATTTTTGCTTAAATGCTTTTTCTATCCTAGCTACAAAGGACAACGTCGTCTAAAGACAATCAGATGTTTTTACTCTGAATATTTCGAGTGTGTGTTTGTATGTGTGTTTGTGTGTGTGTGTGTGTGGTGCAAATTTCTTTATACTGTCCTGACATCATCATGAATGAAAGATAAAAAGCAAACAATATAAGACTAAAACGAAATACACTTTAAGAATAAAAGAAATCTGAACGCGTATGAATAGAGACTCTCAACTATTTACAGAAAATTAAATGAAGTAGAAAAAATGAGGCAGATATGTTTCAAATTTGTCCTCTTCTCAAAAAAAGACAATAATAATAATAATAATAATAATAATAATAATAATAATAATAATAATAATAATAATAATTGTCATATATTCAGAGACCCGGCATATTTTGCATTGATTTCTGATTCATATATTGAAGATTCTTCTGTGAATTGAATGAATTTTAAACCTGTGACATAATTCCCAGTCTTTCAGTGTCTCCATTTAATATGATTACATATTTTAACTTGTACATCAATTTTATCTGTGCAGACACATAGACATTTAAATGAAAGTTTAAACTAACAAGTGCAACCACACGACGTCGTACAATTATTAAAAAAGGATGCTTCGACGAATGTCAGCTGCATATCCAATCAATTGCACCAACAATGATGATCAGTTGGCTTGCGGTCCCTTGAGCTTTCTGCTTGAATCTTGGAGGAGGCAGCTCATAAAACAAACAAGCAGACTCAAAACATAACAACAACAACCACAGCAATAATAATAATAATAATAATAATAATAATAATAATAAATAAATAAATAAATAAATAAATAAGGAGAGCGAGAAATAAGTTAAAAATATTTTCCAGTCTTTAATAAAATAATTTTTAATTATTTGCTTTCCTTAATACGCAAAGAAGAAGAAGACCCCCTCACCATAAAAATGATGCGGGGGTCATGATCTTTGTTAAACGAGTGAGTCTTGTGACAGATTCAGGGCTGATTTTCTGAATTGATTCAGTGTAATTGTGCGCGCGTTTGTG
>OZ010609.1:77785106-77957606 GCA_963932145.1 Acanthosepion lycidas | reverse complement strand
TATATATATATATATATATATATATATATATATATATATTCGTCTCGGATGCTACCGGGATTTTACTAAAAACAAAATAATTTCCATGCCTGAGGATGACTGAATATACAGTTGAAAGTACTTGCATATTAAAAAAGACCTTATACAGCTTATAATTATTAAAAACAAGGATCATAACGTTCATCGAGTGATTTTTAGGTTAATGCAATTTTAAATTTTTTTTGCGAAAGGATTTCGCCATTTTATGTATATATATATATGTTAAACTCTCCAGTCGTATTCGACGTAAGAGGGTCAAGCAGATCAGTTCCTAGAACCGACAGCCAGACACCAGCACAAATGATTTGATTATAGTGGTGAATGCTTTGTGCAGGACCATCCACACTTTTTGAAGGGCCGAATACAGAGACCTGGTGCACTGCGTGCCACAAGGTCCCCAAACGACCCTTCGCAGGTTTTGAATTGTTGTCCCTTTTCCTACACCAGTTGCCATCCAAGGCTATAGAACCCAGTCTCTCCTGCTATTTACCCATAGCTGGAGTGAGAAGAAGAGGATTAATACCTTTCCTAAGGGTATTAGTACGTAAGTAAATGTAATGGATACGACTGGAATTTGAACTTGGCTTTCCGATTCCTCAATCTGAGCCGCCGTCTATTACTCCACCGTGCCTCTCTCTCTCTCTCTCTCTCTCTCTCTATATATATATATATATATATATATATATATATATATATATATATATATATATATATATATATATATGTATGTATGTATGTATGTATGTATGTATGTGTGTGTTGTAAATATGTATTAAAGCTGAAGAATGATTAAATAACGAAGTTTTATCACACACTCACACAAACATACATATATATGTATCTGTGTAACCTCACTATGTTAACGAGAAATAAAAAACAGAGAGAGAGAGAGAGAGAAAGAGAGAGAGAGAAAGAGAGAGAGAATGGAGATAGAAAGCGAAAATACAAATATTTCAGCCCTGTGCAATGAAACGCTAATCTAAACATTCACCATGGATGAAAACAGGAATAAAAAACTGTAAGTATATCGATATATTGTTTCAACTTTGCTCTATTTATGGATGAAGGGTGTTCAATATCGCAGACAGAGTTTGCTCATACATACATACATACATACATATATATATATATATATATATATATATATATATATATATATATATATATATATATACATGTGTGTGTGTTTGTGTGTGTGTGTCCTGATACTTCTAGCGGAATTAATTGATACAAAAAAAGAAAACATTTCTTCGAATGAAAAGCCGGGCGCCTATATGAATGACGACGCAATTAAAGAAAAGCAATTTTTAGGTAAAAGATGAAAACTTTGCAGTAATTTTTGAAAATACCTAAAAAGAAAGAAAAATGTCTAAAATTAAATCGACAAAATTCAATTACGGTTTGTCCTTCTAAGAAAGAAGTTCAAATGGCTAAGCAAGGAAGTTAAATCAATTCTGTGATTAAAAAAAAAAAAAAGAAAAAGTAAAAAAAAAAAAAACAAACCCAAGAAACAAAAACAAAGCCGAAAAAAAAAAACAGAACGTACCATTTGTTGGTCGTGAGGCTGAGATCATGTGGCTGTATAAGTTGATGGCGAAACAAGAATTCTATGCATTTATACAGCAACACTACAGCTGGGGCTGTCTCTCTCGCTCTCACTCTCTCTCTCTTTCTCTCTCTCTTTTCTCACTCTCTTTTCTCTCTGTCTTTCTTTTCTCTCTCTCTTTCTCACTCTCTTTCTCCCTTTCTCTCTCTCTTTCTCTTTCCTTCTTTATCTCCCTCTCTCTCTTTCACTTTCCCTCTTTCTTCCTTTCTCTGTTGCTCTAGACTTTCACACCGACTATAAACAAACAAAATAAGAGAAACTATAAAAATGCATGTGCGAATTTGAATTTCCATTCAACGTAAATCATACTCCGTACTTTTCCAACAGAAGTAATCTTTTTTAGTTCAGAATTATTTCTTTCATCCCGACGCACTACTCTCCGACCATCATTGCAAGACGTCAATATCGATTGTCATTATCTAGTTAGAAAGTAGCTTAAAACCTGTTAAGAACCCCCCCCCAAAAAAAAACAAAAAAACAAAACAAAAAACGGGCTTATCTGCGTACAAATGGGCATTTCTGTCAAGAATCAGGCGGTCAGCACATTTTCGGATCAAATTTGAACTCCTTGGCCTTCTATTTAGGACAGACCCCCCTCCCAATTTTTAGACCATCGCCCTTTTCATGGAATCTTTCATGGGGTCTTTGATCCTTCAGGCCTGTACAAAAAATATCAATAATAATTACTTTTTATTTCAGGGTAGAAATGCCTTTTTTCCTTTTATTAATTATCGTTTCACGATAATATTCATTTCCAATTTCAATAACTTTCCATTTTGTTATTCATTTTCAATTTCTTTTTTTTCAATTCCTGTACTCAACGTTTGGTTTGGAAAAAATAATAATATATTTGAAGATCTTCAAAAAAACTATCAAAATACAAGAATCTTGAAATGGAAATCTCAAAAATGTGGCACATGCGGACATCAATAATTCCAGTTGTAGTTGGAGCACTCGGATTGAATGGAAAACGGTCCGATAGACTTATTGGAGGTGAGTTTTTAGTCGTAAGTAACCAAGATTTATTTATCAACTTCCTTTTGACCCCCCCACCAGGTATTTATCGATCACCTGGGTCGTCACCCCCCCCCCAAGGAGTCGATATCAATCACTTTGTGTTCACTGACTTAGAATCAGTGTGTAGTTGCTCGGATTTCGGGCTTGGATGCAAGTTTATGTTCCTCCATAGTCATGATTTTGACATCGGGCAGGACACGATGAATATATATATATATATATATATATATATATATATATATATATATATATATATATAATATCAAATAATAATAATAATAATAATAATAAAATACTAATATTCCTACTACTAATAATATCAAATAATAATAATAATAATAATAATAATAATATAAACATAGAAGGATCTTGAAGTGGAAAATCTAAAAGATAGGGTACATGAGTGCATCACTAATTCCAATTTTAGTTGGAGCCCTCGGATTGATTGGGAAAGGGTCCAATAGACATACTGAAGAGATTCCTGGAAGTCCATGCCTTAAAGAAATACAAAAAATTGTAATCACAAGTACAGCTCATATATTATGAAGAGCTTTATCTATGTAAAATGTGGGTGATCTTTTTTTCTTTTTTTTTACAAAAAATGATGAGAGGAAAATGTCATGAAGGCATTGCTGAGCTTAGGTCTCTGGTTGGGACCCGGACGGAAATGTGTATACAATAGAAATCCAAGGAGATAATAAAATAATAATAATAATAATAATGATCTTGACAGACAGGAAAATTGATGTAAATAGACCAGGCATAGCCATAAAAGATTTAAAAAAAAGCAACCTGTCGACAAATTGATATGGCTTGCCCACAGGATTCCAATGTTTCTAAAAAAAAAAAAAAAAAGATTTTCAAAACCTGTCAATTATAAGGAGCTGCAAATGGAAGAAAGGAAAATGTGGAAACCCAAAACTTCTGTGATAGAGGCATTGGGGGGGGGGTATGATAAGGAAAATCATATGAGTAAAATTCCTGAATCCATCAACATATCAGAGCTACATGATTTGTGAGGAACCAAACCCTCTTCATCAAACCGAACCGTCCCAAATTTACATAGACAACGCCCCTACAAATGCTCTTTTTTATTCATAGAGCCGCGAAGGGACTTGGCAATTAGGAACTTAAAATCATTCTCTGGCAAGATGGCAAGATGATACCCACCCGCACACAATAATGATAATAATTAAATAAATAGAAACAAAAGAAGCAAGGAAAGCCTTGAGAATTTCGATCCAGGGTAGGCATCTCTCGATCGAGGGAAGGGGCTGACAGTAGGTGTTGGACTGGACAATTTTTATCCATGTTCCCACATGTGATATCACAATTTACCCGCATAGGGTAGTAGTTAGATACCCGATCAATGCGTGGCATCTGTACATTTTGTTTAGAATCAAAGTATTCTCGATATGATCAGAGTGTAGTGACTGTGGAGAAAGGTGGTATGCAATCGAATACACACACACACGCACATATTTATATTATATCAGTTTAAACGTTCTCTTTAGTAGATACTTGTATTTGAGTAGACGTTCGGTTTATTTATTAAACAGTAAATTTATTTATTTGTGTATATCGCCCAGAATGTTCAAGAAATCTGGGCTCTCCGGCAGCCTCGAACATTCAGGCCGGTAGTAAATAAATAGATCTACTAATAAATAAACGGAACGTCTACTCAAATATGAGTATCCACTAAAAATAACGTTTTTATAAAAAATCAGTCGGATTAATAAAAATCCATTACTTTCTTCAGAAATATATATATATATATATATATATATATATATATATATATATATATGTGTGTGTGTGTGTGTGTGTGTGTGTGTGTGTATAAATTAATAACACCAGTGGTATATACATATATACCACGACGGTTTAATCATAGTGGACAATAGTAACCCTCAAAAATGTGACACTATCCGGAAAAAACTGCACTGGTTTTTAAAAAAATTCGGATTCAATCTCGATATAGAAACTAATTTGAAAATTACCAACTATCTAGATATTACGTTGAATTTACTAAATGGCACAATATCCCCGTATAAAAAAGAAAACCAAGAACCGCAATATTTAAACATAAAATCTAACCACCCAGCCCATATCATAAGGCATATTCCAAAACATATTGGGTATAGACTTTCTACTAATTCCTCCAATAGGGACATTTTAGAGGCCAATAAAACAAGTTATGAGGAAGCCCTATTTAAGAGTGGACATAAAAATAAATTAGAATATATTAATATAAATAACCATAACAGTACTCAGAATAAACGTAATAATAGGCAAAGAAAGATTTTGTGGTTCAATCCTCCTTTTAATTTAGCGGTAAAAACAAAAATTGGCAAGATATTTTTTGATTTATTAGAGCAACATTTCCCCCAAAAAACTGAGTTACATAAATATTCAACAAAAACAATGTAAAACTTAGTTATTGTTGCATGCCGAACGTAGGGACTATAATAAATGGATTGAATAAGAAAAAAACTAGGAATAATCCACGTAGCAATCCTCCTACTTGTAATTGTAGAAACAAAAACATCTGTCCATTACAGGGAAAATGTCAGCAAGAATGCGTGGTTTATCAAGTGAAAATTTACAAAAATAGCGAGGATACTAACCCTAAAACATACATAGGTGCTACTCAGGATAAATTTAAAAAAATATATTATAACCACACGAGTAGTTTTAAAAACGAAAAAATTAAGCATAGTACCACGCTATCTACCTATGTATGGGAAACCAAACAAGAAGATAATATAGACCCCATCCTTAAATGGGAAATATTAAAAAAATGCCCCAAATATAAAGCAGGACATAAATTTTGTAAATTATGTGCAGAGGAGAAATTAGCCATAGCTTTATATGATCAACCTAACCAACTATTAAACTCCAAAACTGAAATCCTTAACGTATGTAGACATAAAAAATCTTGGCTACTAAATTAGACGTTTTTTCCCGCTTATTTGTCATTCCACCTTAATGTTTGTGGTTTTTTTCCCTCCCCCCCATTTTTGTTGAATAAATATTTACCTACAAATCAGACCTACATCAGACCTACAAATTCATTTAATTTGTAGGTCTGATGAATTGGATTGTGATTACGATTCCACTGTAATAAATTATAACCATGGAATATTAGTGTTTGAGTTTCATACATATATATATATATATATATATATATATATATATATATATATATATATATGGGGGTTATGACTTTTTGACTTTTTCTAAATTAATTGATTTCATGCATCATAATTCGATTAATTTTTGATTAAAAAATAATGACAAAGGGTATAATTCAGTTTATTTTAAAAAAAATGTCAACCTCCAACACGAAATTTGTAAAATCGTATATAAGTATAGCAGTACTAAAACTTTCTGGGGTCTTCTAGAACTTGTGTTTGTTCATTTAAAAGTTTAGAGCTATTAAATGCGTTGAAAATACATAAGTATTGTCGAATGACATCATTAGCAAATTGAAAAATAAAACTTCTAAAATATTTTGATTTTTTTATCCTTATTACGTAGAAAGTAAAATCGACTTTTCGGTTTGGAGAGAAGGTTTTTCAAAAACTAAAACAAATTAATGCCTTTTTTCATTATAATCGAATAAAAGTTCATCGATTTATCACACATAACATTGGTTTACAAAAAGTCATAATTCTAATATATATATATATATATATATATATATATATATATACAGAATGCGATGGGTAAATTGTCGTCGTTTTATGTTTTTAATTTCGTGCATGCGATTCGTTTGTGTTAGATTCTGTCGACTGCACAGTATAGTAAGATCAGTTGGGCAGAGTCTTTGAGAAAAAGAGCACCATGACGCAATTCACTTAGCTAGGAATTTGGAAACATTATGCTGTATTGCTTGACATTCGCACCGGAATCTTTAAAACGAACATTTCAGAGTGGGTGTCAATCTGAGGACAGTGCAGAGGATTTGGAAAAACTTCCATGAGTCTAATGGTGATTACGAAGGTATGGAAGCTTGGAAAACTCGTAACTGATCGTTCTGATATGAAAAGAACTCAAACCCAACACGGAGGCCTACATCAAGTGCCTTGAGGAGGGAGTGCTGCTCTGTGTCAATAGGGTGGCTACTGGAAGACACTATGTTTGTTAACAGGACTCTGCACCATGCTACACAAGCAGGAAAACTCAGTCATGGCTGTTAGATAATTTCTGAGACCCCATCACCCCTTATACCTGGCCATCTAACTCCCGAGACTGCAACCCTCTTGATTATTATACGTGGGGCACAGTTGAGCGAGAGACCAACAAAACTCCTTGCAACACCAAAGATGAACTGAAGGCCAGGGTTATGGCAGCATTCACCAACTTAAACAAGGAGACCGTCCAGAAGAGATGCATGAGATTCTAAAGTCGTATGGAGGCCATGGTTGAAGTCAATGGCGATTTTATTGAATGAATTTCGCATTTTTGTGCAATTTTGGTAAATATGAGTTATTTTGTTTAAATGTGATGTCAATGTTATTTTCATTTTTGCGTAATTTAGACGACAATTTATCAATCACACCCTGTATCACAGAATAATACACACACACAAAAAAAAAAAAAAAAAAGCAAAAAAACTGCAGGGTGTAAAAGTAAAAAATGTCCAATGCGAAATATATATATATATAAGTATTAAAAATAGTATATCGCTTTTCCTCATTGTATTTACAACTGATGTTTTAAGTACTACACAATCAACAGCGAATTGCTTTTTTTTCCATCGCAGCCATTGTATACAAGAGTGTTTGTCAAACGATTCACAATATAGGCCAGATGGTTGACCAATCCATCAAATTTTGAGTTGCAAATACGCTAAAGAACAAAGATATAACTTTTTAATACTCATAGATATTTATAGTTGACTCTCCTATCGATTTCAACGCACGAAGGCCTACCAAGTCAGATTTTAGAAGTAAAACGCTATACTACCAACACAAAGGATTTCATTATAGTAGTGAAATCTTGTGTCGAACTAGCCATAATTCTCGAAAGAACAGGTAACAGAGAAGGGGTGTACTGTGTACAACGAACCCTACAAACAGCCCCTATACACACACACACACACACACACACACACATATATATATATAATTAATAATAATAGCTGGCCACTCGTATTCGAGGATAACCGTATACTAGGGCGGCTAGCCAATCCCTATTGCAGACTCTCGCTCAGACATATATGTGTTTGTTCAACAACTACAGAGCCAACTATGCTGAGTAGATCTTAGAGAGCGTGTTATGTCGAACATCGGTCACGATGACTTGTGATATCGTGCTACCACAGTCCAAGTGTTCCGTCTACCCAATTTCACTCACAAGGCTTTCCAAAGGATTGTCCCCATTCCAGACTAGTCTCCTTCCTGGTGAGATCTAAACCCGGGTCTCATGGTCAGAAACCGAACCTTCTAACCATATATATATATATATATATATATATATATATATATATATATATAGTGTTGACTTCAATGTTCACTTTTATATTTACACAAGCTCTATCTCTGATATTGAGCACTTTATTCGATAAATATACCACACCTTAAGAGTATATTTCTTCATATATATATATATATATATATATATATATATATATATATATATATATATTTGTGTGTGTGTGTGTGTGTGTGTGTGCGTGTAATTTTTCTTGTGTTTCCTTTCTGGACACAAAGCGTGTAAAAATTGATCAAATTTTTTGCTTATCCGAGCGCTTTCGGCTATTCTTTTACTCATTATCAAGAAGGTTTTTTATTTTTATTTTTAACTAATGTGTAGTGAATAATTATATTGAACATACCACTACATACCTACCAAGAAGACTCACATTACATCTGTCTGATCATAGTTCAATTAGGCTCAATTTAAACACAGAAGAAAACCTTCCAAACCTTATCCGCATCATCCTTGTAGAAAATACCTCATCCACATGTAAAATAAGATTAAAATAATGAAAGTATTAATAAAAAAGTTAACACTCAATAATATCGACTATTAACACGGCCACAATATGCCCCAAGTCTAGGTACATACATAAAAAAAACTCCATATATTAGGTTAAAAATTAAAGAAATAAAATTAATCCTCGGTAAAGGCTAAAAGAATAGCCGAAAGCGTTCGGATATGCAGAACATTTGGATAAGTTTTATGCACATTATGCCCGGAAAAAAAACACTTATATGAACAGAAGAAAAATTAAATAAAATGCTTTAATCGTAGTACCTTGTCAACCGTCTTTAATGAAAGTAAGATTGCTGTCCAAATACATAATTATACACTATACGCTAAAATAGTAACCGATATAACTAATAAAAATAAACATAAATATAAAAAAGCAAGTAAAAATAATCAATCCATATAAATAAATAAATAAAAAAATAAACAAAATAAAAAAAAAACTGCCCCCCGTCAAAAAAGCAGAATAGACTACGGCAATCAATCCAAAAATTGGACGAATAAATAACTTTATCTTTCTAGACCAAAACAAAATATTAAATAAGCGGCCTAAAAAAAACAAACAAATTTTTTACTACGTTAATAAAACATCGAAAACCGAAAAGAATAAATAAATATTTAAAATAAAAATGAAAATAAAAAAACAAGTAAAATAAATTAACCCAAATAAATAAATAAATGAAAAAGCCACTCCCGCAAAAATAACCCCCAGAATGGATTACCAACAATGTAACACTGAGCCATATATATAAATAGTCGAGAAAAAATCCAACACTTGCGGCTTGACTATTAGGTCTACCATGAAAGAGCCTGTCGCCTCTGAGTGTTGACTTCAATGTTCACTTTTATATTTATATTTACATACGCTCTATCTCTGATATTGAGCACTTTATCCCATAAATATAGCACATCTTAAAACTATATTTCTTCATATATATATATATATATATATATATATATATATATATATATATATATATACTCAAATGGATAAACATAAATAAGTAAATATACGTGAAAGTGTTCAAATATAAATACATACATACTTATATCCTTTAGTTTAGGAAAAACAGTGCTCAATGTTAAATTACAGATCTATTAAGTATATATTAATCAATTTACATAATACCCTAGGCCGACAATACACCTCGGAGTTCCATGCTCTATGCAATCTTCAGATATTCAAAGATTACATTGAGCATGAAAGTCCGTGTCATACTGACGGCGTAGGGTATTATATATATTTATTAATACACACACACACACATACCTACATATATATATATATATATATATATATATATATATATATATATATATATATATATATATATATATATATATATAATCAACTAACTACAATTAATTGGCATACTCCTTCGGAACGTATGCAATCAAAGCTTTTCATAGCTTCATTTTTTGTACATTCATATGATTGTTCTTGGGTAAGATAGTCAAGTGGTTTCCCGTTGCCTTCTCTAATACGACGATACTACTACTACTATTACTACTACTACTACTAATAATAATAGTAAAACAGTATTCTTACATTAGTGTTTTATTTGCTACCACCGTCGCGTTACAATTTTTAAAATTCCATGTTCGTTCGAGATATAAGGCGATAATGACTCTTCAGTTTCTTTTTCAGAATTATCTAGGGATCGCCATGAAATATAAACGGAGTCGTTTCTTGCTGTCTTCTCTCCAGTTTTTAATTCAGTGTCTTCCTTCTTCTAGGCTGTCTGCCATCCAAGGCTAGAGACTGAGGCTAGATTGCAATTTAATCTATAGCTGGAAGATGCAGAGAGATGAGAAGGATTCTTGTATTTCCCAAAGAACACAAGTCGACACCACAGACTAGCTCAGAATTTGAACTCGCCTCGCCAATTCCACATTCGGTATCGATACCCGTTACATCATCCACACACCCTGTTATTAATGTCGTCATAATACGTTTTACCTGTCATGGCGTCTGAGCTTTGTCGGTTACAATTATCATAAAGATGGAAGAAACACGCCAGGATTATTCATTAAAGTAAATTCCGATAACAGAACTCCGAGCAGATAAGCTAACATTCATTCCAAAAGTGGAAAGTTTCCTAAAGAAAATATGGAAGAGATTTTATTTTCCGAACAGTGACAAGGGTAAGGGACGCGTTTCAAACACGAAACAAATAAAATTACCGTATTTGATGGTATATAAGACGCACGGGTGTATAAGACGCACCCCAATTTCAGCAGGGCAAATCAAAAAAATTAGTAATTAGTAAAATTCTTAGTAAATGTTACAGACTAGGCTATATTTATGAGGTATTATTTTGGTTAAACAAGCCATGATTACAATTAAATGAAAAATAATAGGAAAAAACAAAACAAAACACAAGCCTATAAGAACTGTTTATCGTTTCTATGATCTGTACAACCTGCGTCTTATAAACGTCTTATTGGAATAATTAGGAAATAAAAATTCAGATTATATTTATACGAATGCAACCGGAAGTTATCGCAAGAAAAATATTAATGAAACAAATATATTTTACAAATATATAATTTGAATTTATTGCATATCATTTTAGTGAAACAAAATACTAATATTAAACGTGATGAAATTAATGTAATGAATATTATCAATGATAACACTTTTAATCTGCATAATAGCCTTTTAAATAATGACAATAGATATATAATATAAAAGTTACTCTAAAGTCTAAGCTAATAAAACTTGCCAGGTAGCTAATTTTGGCCGACTATCGTGAATTTTAAACCTACATATGGCATATAAGATGCAGGGGAATTTTAAAAGATATTTTTAGTAAAAAAAAAAGAAAAAGAAAAAGTGCGCCTTATATGCTATTAAATACGGTAAATAACTTGAAAGACATGGCTAAGATCTTGATGATTGGAAATTGGCAGCTGATCTCTGTTCCGATCTAACATGAATTACGCAGTGGGGGAAAAACTGACTGGTTACATTCAATGCCTCGCAAACGAAACGAGTTACATTCCATCATCGTCAATCGGACCCTGAACTACCGCCAGTCACGATGAACGGATGTCCCCCGCCCCTCGGAGAGGCATCGTGCCTTGAGAGACTATTGGGCCTTAAACTCACAGTTGACCTCAAGTGGAACACGTACATACGAGTCACTCGGCTCCCTGTACCGTTTCAGTAAGTACCTGACTCCTCATGCTATCCTCTACGGTTACAAGAACCATATCAGGCCAAAAATGGAATACTGTTGTCATATTTGGTTGGGTGCTGTCAAGACCCCACTTTCCAGCCTCGACAAAGTTCAAAGACGTCTCCAAGTGCTTGTTGATGACCAATGACTTTCCACACTCTAACCTCTCTCTCTCTTTCTCACGGCGAGTCTCTCACTGCTCTATCGCTACTTTCATGGGCTGTGCTCGGATGAACTACATCCCTTGGTTCTGCCAGGTCTGACCTTCACAGCTAGGACCCGTCATGCCACTTACATAATAGCGAACCACCCACATTTCTTCTGTATTCCATTGGTGAGAAGTAAGTTCCACTCGGACAGCTTTTTCCCACGAACCACTACCCTGTGGAACCGACTCCCAAGATGTTTTCCCGATGGCTACAATCTTAACCTGTTCAAGTCTAAGTTTAACCGTTATCTTCCTCTCCTATCAGTACAAATTGCCTCCTAACAGAACCCTCTACCGCAAGTGGCTCCCGGACCTTGTAAACGCTGAACTGTTGTAGCCTAGGGAGGTTACTGAATAGAATAATTAAACCAAGGTTGGTAATGAACGATTATACTTAGGACAAGAAAAACACATATAAGATTCGCCAGCGGCGCGTAGAAGTTGTAGTCAACTGCTAGAAGTGAGACAATTGAATTCAGTGAATCTCCAACTGCAGAATATCTACCAACCGCTCTACGCGGTCAGATGTGGCACAAGACCGAATTTAATATGGGGTATCGGGGCACGTAGGCTCGGCCAAATATTCCCTGTAGACCCTGTATAGGACGGAGTCGGGTAGCAGTTTCCCGAGACGACACTCTGCCCTTCGACACAGCCTCTCGTTTGGGGATCCTCTCTGCTCAGAGGCAGAGAGTTTGACCAGCACAGCCGGAGACGAATCTTGAACTGCAGACCAACATACAGTATTTACTATTGTAGTTATGTGAATGGGGACATACCTATTACCGTCCGTAGGTATGCTACAATATGAACATTACTGTAAAAAAAAAGCAAAGAAAACATGGCGAATCCAGTCGAATTCCAGAATGGGCTGAATAGTTTTTAAATGGATTTAAAAGATAATTTGGAAAAGATCGAAAGATCTATTGAAAGCAATGTAGCGGCTATTGTAAAGAAACTAACTGGAACTTCTTTCTTACTAATGGAATACGAAGGACGATTCAACCCTGACCACGTGACATGCCGAGTCTTAGATGTAAAGGTCTGAACTGGTGCAATTAGGGAATGTAGCTCGTCAGAAGATTTTCCATGTGAGTAGCAGTAGAATAATGATAGGCTTATGACGTTGCGTCTGCGGGGAAAGTGGTTGTAGGGTGGAAAACCTAGATGCGAAACTGACATCTCTAACACTGGTGTTACTGAAGGGTAATGTAAACAAAGATTCTACCACCCAAACTGCTTTTATGAGATAACGGCACATTAATAGGACAAAGTTTTTCTGTATATTTGGTAAGAATTGATAATTAAAGGCAGAGAAACAGTGGAAAGGAAATTGAAAATGGAAAGCGTTTGCCTGCAAGACAGAATTTCAAAACTGTACACTATGTCTGGAAGAAAAGTTATTTTCGAATTCCGCCAGCAGCATAGGATGGTGAATAAAAATGATGAATTGTTTTCTTGATGTAGGCATGAGAATAAGTATCCATTATGTTACCGATGCCTGATAAACTCTTCCATGTTTGCATGTTCTAAGATCGCCAATTCAGAAAGAATGTGACACGTCTAAAGATCAGTCTTAAATACTGGTTGATTAATTTTTCTCCTCTGTGTCTATGTGTGCTTATGTGCGTGTGAGTATGTGCGTATATGCATGCGTGTGTATGTGTGCGCGCGTGTGCGCATGTATATGTATACGTATGTATGTATATGAATATGTGTGTAGGTGTCTACATGTGTGTATGTATATGTATGTATGGGTCTGTATGCGCATTTGTGTGTATATTTATGTGTGTGTATGTGTGTATATGTGTGCGTGTGTGTGGGTGTGCGTGCGTGCAGACAGCAACTAGCCGCCATTTTATATGGTTGGATATATTTTTTCTGCTTTATCATTGACAAGGATTTCACCGACAGACTGTGAAGACCTTTGTTTGGGTTGCACTGAAAGAAGTTTGTCCGGAGTGGTGCGGCTGAGGAACCTTTTCCTTACCCACGAGGTAGGACATTTTTTTTCATTATTAACGAATATGTTGACAAGGTTAAAAAAGGCCTTCATTAAGATTTCTTTCTCTTAAATTGTAAGAAGAAAAAAAAAGTGAAAAAAAGAAAAGAAATCCGAAGAAAGTAAACCCTCTACACACACAAACAAACAAAAAACAAACAAATGAAAATGATTAATAATGCTTTTCGGTCCTGGGTATGATGATAAACTATATCCAGCAGCAAGGCCTCTAATCAAGAGATTGGAGGTTTTGAGGACTGTGGAGTCACCCCGACTGCTGTTATTCCCAGATCCCTCTGACCTGAGGTAGTAGTACCTGTTAGGGTCCCAGCTATGGGAGAATAGTGTTTTGATTTTTGTTTAGTAGTTCACTAAGAAAGTATAAAAATATATTATGGTAAAAATACCAGTAATGTATTTATAAACAAAATGACCACAAAGAATATATTTTTATAGCAAAGTGACAACCAATGGAGCACTGAATATAAAAATACATTTTTATAGTAAAATTACCAGCAATATATTTTATCATCTCCAAACTATATATATATATAAACATATGTTTCCCCTGAAACTATAAAATTATGTATAAAATATCTGTAGATAAAGCCATAAAATTGCGTACAAAATATTTAGATATCGTTATTAAATGACCCATAGAGTTGTTGATATGCCGCTAAACAAAAAAACAAAAACAAAAAAACAACCAACAAAGCTTTCCTAGAATTAACCCATATGTGCTTCTCCCTTGTATAATTGATGAAGCAGAATTCGTATGACAGGTTCAGTTGCACCCTCCCAATAAAAGGGAATCGGTTGTTGTCTGAGGGACCTTAAAATAAAAAGTGTCTGGCTTTGTAGTTGACAAAAACAATAATATTGTGTTGATCATGAAAGATTATGTGATTAAATCAATGCAAAGTACAGACAGAAAGGTGCAAAAAGTGGCAAATGGCAAATGTTTTCCTATGTGGGACATTCTATTGTCCACGCCAGAAGTCTATTTGCTGATGACCAAGAAATACATTCAGAACAAGGAAACTATAAATAGCGTAAAATATCAGTACCAGCGTCGAATCAGAGCAAAGGCTAGGGTTTGAGGCCGTTAGTTTTTTTTGTTAGGTAACCACGTTAGGCACTAAGCAGACGCAAAAAGATCTGCACTCTTTTTAAAGAACATTCTTAAATTAACGGTAGAATGCTTTGGGCACTTCGGGTGTAATGGTTAGCAAGACTGCCTCGCAAGATCATTTACGACTGAGTAGTGAATTCGATCCTCACTAGGTGCCCCACACTTTCGGACTTGTAACACATCTAAGATACGCTAAGAAAATCATTTGCGTACCTCGGTGTGCAGTAATGGTTAGCAAGCTTGTCTCGCGAGATTAATTACGACTGAGTAGTGAGTTCGATCCTCGCTAGGTGCCTCGGCCTTGTGCCGCATCTAAGCTTTGCCTAGAAAATCACTATAATATTTTTCCATCGTCACCTTTAAAGAAACAATGCAGAATACACATATATATATATATATCCTTCATTGTAAATTTAAATTGTTCTTCTTTATCCTGTGGGTGATGACGTTTTTCTACAACTTTCAATACTTTTTAGCTTTTAGCAATCTGGCTTACGGCCACACCACGTTGAAGCCCAGGTCGCCGTACGATCACCGAAGTTAAGCAACGTGGAGTTCCTAGACGGGTGACCACTTGAGAAGACCAGGTGTTGTAAACTTGGATGTGCTGCCGGTGTAATCGATAATGGCTCGGAATTGTTAATCGGTGAGCTGAGTTCCAATTCAAATTGGGGTCACTTACGCGCAAATAACCTTGGGAAAGGTATGGATCTACCTTTTCCCTCATGTATGGGTTAATTAGTAAAACTTGTATCACTAAACCATTATTATTTTCAAAAATAAAATTTAAGAAAGTTGGTTCACTGTGTCATGTCAGACAATTTTTCTCTCCAGTGCCTATCTTACATATCTATAAGTCTACAATTCATCCTTACTTTGAATATTGCTGCCACATATGAACCATTGCTCCTGCTATTTACGTGGTCATCCTTGATAAGATCCAAAGAAGAATCAGCAATATTATTGGTCCTGATCTGGCGGCTCGGCTTCAGTCACTTTCCCACCGCCGCAAAGTTGCCTCTCCGTGCCTTTTATATAAATACTTTCACTATGATACCTAGACGTTTTGAATTTAAGCGCAGTACTAGATTGGCGGAAAGATCTCATGCTAACAGTTTCTTTTCTCGCACTTGTCGTTGTGGAACTCTGTTCCGGTTCCATGCTTTCCTGTCAACTTTGATCTTCCAAAAATTAAATGTGATGTCAATTGCTATCTACTGTCTTCCTGATAATTTTTCTATTGTTCATATTCCTTAGTAATATTTCTGCTTTCTAATTATTTCACACTTAGTAACCCACTGTGTCTTAGTGGCTTTACTGCCTTACTTAGGGTGATCTCGATTAAAAATATATATATATTTAGATTTCGGCATTGAATAACCCATAGAAGTGATGATGTGCCGCTAAAGAGAAACAACTAAACAATCTTGGCAATGTTTGACTTTTTATTATTCCTCACAGTTTCTGTTTTGGCAACCATTTAAATAAACTAGTTAAATAGGACACTTTTTGTTTCCCGTCTTGTCTTCCATATGTCTTGTGAGTGTGACATTCTTCATGTCTTTTATCCTCATTATCTGTTACAGAACTTTCAGTTGACGCTTTCTGATTCTAAGTGTCCATTTTTGCTTCAATTTTCCTTAAAACTTCCTCGTTGTTCACATGTTCAGGCCATGGTATTCTCAGCATCCTTCTGTAGAACCACATCTCCGTTGTTTCAAGTCTACTCTTCAACTGTAAGGAAATTTTACAGTATTTACATTCATTTCTTCAATCGATTTTACTTAGGAATTGTCAATTTTATATCAAAATAAATTTTAAATAAACGTAAGAAACGAAAGTAATGAAAATAATTTATTTTGCAAGAGCCTATTTTTTCCTCGAAACATTTCCATAGATATAAGTAGATGAACAGAAACGACAAGGATAAAAAAATTAGCGCCAAACATGAAATCATTATTAAATTCACCAGAGAATCGTACAATTTAAATATTATAACATTAGTGAAAACGAGATTATGTTATTACTAAATAATGTCAAACATTTTTATGTGAGTGTAAATCTTTTGAGAGAAGCAGATAATGGACACTTATTCCTGACGTTTACTCAAATATTTGATGACTGGAACTCAATATGAAGAAATCTAATAAACAATATATTTCCGCGTATACGACGACCTTTAAAACCCAAGAATCACCCTTAAAAGTTGGGGGTCGTCATACTACAATTAAAAAAAAAAACATTTTGAGTGATGTTTGTCGGCTGGCTAACCTCGGATAACCAATAAATGAAAAAATTACTTTATCAAATAAACTGACAATAAAAGTAATAAAATCACTTCTACTTTATATATATATATATATATATATATATATATATATATATATATATATATATTAGATTGCACCAGTCTACTGTTAATTTGAAATATTTACTTTCTTATTGGTTTGGGCATCGAGGGATCTTATTTTATTTCTGGTTACAATGTTGCCATCCTGTCTCCGCAGGTATATCCATTTTGCAACATCGTTTTCCAACTTGTTATATTTTTTGACTTCGTCTTATCTGAATATCGACTTATACGCGTATATATATATATATATATATATATATATATATATATATATATATATATATATATATATATATATATATATACATATATAGCTCTGTCTTTGATATAAAGCACCCCCAGGACCTATATCCATCTGGAAATTACCATATTGTGTTATTATTACAAAAATATATAGAGCTATCTCAGCCTGTTCATACCTATCTATCTATCTATCTATCTATATATGAACAGGCTGAGATAGCTAGTTATATATATATATATATATATAGTATAAGTTAATGGTCAGAGTTGAATCAGACCAAGGAACCTTAGTATGAAACAAGTAAGTTTATATATATATATATATATATATATATATATATATATATATATCAGTTTACTTGTTTCATACTCTTGTTTGAATCTCACTTTGTTTGGCTAACAAAGCTTCATTTACTGAGCATTTTCCAACTCGATTCTTATTTTCTGATGTTAAAATTCCTTGCAATCAGTTTTTGTGTAAATACCAAAAGTGATTACACGATTTCAGGATGATTTGAGTCAGGTTTAAAAGAGATCTCCTGATTTCTTATATTAAATGAATCTAATAATTCTAGAAGTACATATTGAAGGCAAGAGGTTTTACAAAATTTGCCACTCGCCAGACACAGTGAAGGCAAAAGGAACAATAGAACGTTGCCCTTCTTGCCTATTTACGAGCGTCTTTAACTGGTTGGCAGATTATAGATGAGGAGAGACAGCACTGAGAATAAATTTACTAAGAGCTACAAAAGACAGAAAATTGTGGAGAGACATGTTCGCCTGCGTTCTGAATGAACACTGCATATAGAAGAAGAAGAAGAAGAAGAAGAAGAAGAATGAGTTTGTGTAAATGATTGGAGACTGATAGAGAAAGAGATAGATAGAAAGAGATGTGAACAGACTGAGATATAAAAAATAGTCTGATATATATATATATATATATATATATATATATATATTTACTAATTTAAAAGACGCCCCATCTTGAGACATTAATTTGATTGAGCCTTCATCACAACATGAGTAAATTCGATAGGCAACAATAAACAACAGAACTCAAAATTGATCGCTGCATTTAAGTATTGCATTAATATTTAAGCTTACCTTTTAAATGTTTAATAATAATTCTTCTGTAGTCACTTAATTTAAAGACAATTTGATGCACGTAGGGCCTTATTTTTTTGTACAAACAATTATTTTTATTTCATTGGTAACTTTCGTTGGATTTCGCAATTAATTTCGATTATTCCAAAATTTATTTCCAAGTTACAAAAATTGTTATCGTACAAAAAAAATTCGTCGCAAAAAATCACGTAAAAAATTGCTTATGAAAACTTGGGAATTCAAAATTTCAGGATAGAGGGTACGGATTCGGCCCAGAATGGTTTTAATTTGCTCACGGAGTTGGCCTGATTACAAAATGGTGTGATATGTTGGGATACGGCCTCTAGGAGTAAAAAGTTGAAAAGTGTGACACATTGACATTCGCATTTATTATATATATATATATATATATATATATATATATATATATATATATATATATATATATATATATATCAATAAATATATATATATATATATATATATATCAATAAATAGATTTTTCCCTCACCAGTAGCAAGACTCGCCGTCTTTAGGTGTTGAGTTAACAGTAGCACCCAATGTGCGATATGATATATATATATATATATATATATATATATATATATATATATATATATATATAAAAGTGAACATTGAAGTCAACACTTAGCGGCTAAGTGTTGACTTCAATGTTCATTTTTATATTTACACACGCTCTATCTCTGATATTGAGCACTTTATCCCATAAATATATCACATCTTAAAACTATATTTCATATATATATATATATATATATATATATATATATATATATATATATATATATATATGTATGTGTGTGTGCGTATGTATATATATATATGTATATATATATATATATGTATATATATATATGTATATATATATATAGAGAGAGAGGGGGGAGAGAGAAAGAGAGAGAGAGTGTGAGAGAAAGAAAGAGAAAGGAAATTAACATACTGCGATAGATGCACACATACAGATACACTCACACACACACACACCCACACAAACATACACACACACACACACACACACACACATATATATATATATATACGGGGTATGGCAAAAGTAATATCGTTTTTATTTATTAAGTTATATTGAACAAAAATAAATTTCACTACTTTAAGATAATTTGTAAGTATTGCCACATCAAACCAACATGATTCGTTGTGATTAACAAATTATTTGACATGTTCAAAAATGCTCCCCTCCCCCTTCCTGTTGAATAGAACGTTGAAATCCTATCAGCAACACTTCGACAAACCATTTGACGCATTCGACACTAATTTCAGAAAATCTATCAGAAATCACTCGTTTTAATTCCGTAGTCGTTGTCGGCTTGAGCCACTAAGCAAGATATTTTTGGAGACCACAGAAGAAAAAGTCATGTTGTGTTAGGTCTCGACCGATGGTAATAGCCACTCAATTACACCACGTCGACCTATTTAAAAGTGTTAGAAAATAAAGGGCCTGACATTTGTCGCTCCCTGTATATATATATAGAGAGAAAGAGATGAACAAACTGTTATATATATATATATATATATATATATATATATATATATATATATATATATATATATATATATATATAGTGATAATATTCGTGGTCAATGTATATATATACACACGCAACACCCACATATATATATATATATATATATATATATAGTGATAATATTCGTGGTCAATGTATATATATACACACGCATACATACATATATATATATAAATATATATATATATATATATATATATATATATATATATATATATATATATATATATATATATATATCATTGAATACGGCAGACAAGGTGCTTTGATTTTTAGTTTTTATACAATTTCTCATGCGATCTAATAATGTTTTCTTTTCAGATGATAAATTGTTCTTTTAATCCGAGCGCTTTCGGCTATACATTTAGCAATTTTCAAGGATGAAATATTTTAACTGTTAAATAAGAAATAGTTTGTTGCATGTATGTATTTATAAAATGTTTTCATTTTTCAAAACACGGTCAAGATATTAAAAGAACATTCGGACAGTTTTTATATAATTTATCATCTGAAAAGAAAAGTTATTAGATGTCATGAGAAATTGTATAAAAAACTAAATAAAAGAACCTTGTCTGTCGTATTCAATGAAATGTGCATGAAAGAAGGATTGCTGCCTAAATACACAAATATATATATATATATATATATATATATATATATATATATATATGTGTGTGTGTGTGTGTGTGTGTGTATGTGTGTAAGAGAGGATAAGTGATCATCAGTTAGATGTTTATTTTGTTCTTTATATAAATAAATAAATATATATATATATATATATATATATATATATATATATATATATATATATAATATTTCAATGCTTCTCAGTAGCAAGGTTGCCATGGTAACGATATTTTTCATTAGCTTGGAGGATACACGGTGAGAAAAGAAATTAAATCTAATATTTAAATATAAACTAAAATTCAAAATAAAACTAAAATTTAAACATCCTGGTGGTTTTCGCAAATTCACTCAAACATTAACTGTTCCGTTCGGATATTTCATATCTATTATTTTATCACACACACACACACACACACACACACTATCTATCTATCTATCTATCTATCTATCTATCGCTTTTGTATTTGAGCAGCAATCCCCCTTTTACTCAAGATTCGTTAAAAACGAATGACATTTGGCATTTGGGAAATAAAACATTCCTATAACTTTAGTTACATGCATAACACAACCTATACATTCAGTTTAAAGTCAAAATAAAATCATCTTTGATAATGGCTAAACGAAGAGCCGAAATCGTTTGGACATACAAAACATTCGGACAATTTTTACAGAATTTCTGTCTAGAAAAGAAAAAATTATAAGAACCCCGCAAAAAAGAATTAAATAAAAAACTTAATTGCCGTGCCTGGTCACTCGTTTTTAATAAAGCTTATGCACACACACACACACACACACACACACACACACACACACACACACACATATATATATATATATATATATATATATATATATAAATATATATATAATATTAGTGGTCAATATATATATATATATATATATATATATATATATATATATATATATATATATATATATATATATATATTTCCAAGAGGATTAAATCCAGGTAGAGCTCAGTGTACAAGACAGAGCAAGAATATAATAATCACGATTACGATTCCAATGTAATAAATTTTAACCATGGAATATTAGCGTTTGAGCCTTTTATATTATATTCTTGATCTGTCTTGTACATTGAGCTTTACCTGGATTTTATCCTCCTGGAAATATATATATATATATTGATCAGTAATATTATCTATCTATCTATCTATCTATCTATCTATCTATCTATCTATCTATCTATCTATCTATCTAATTGTGTATTTGGGCAACAATCCCTCTTTTATACATGTTTCATTACAAACAAATGTCAAAATGTTGTCATTAAGCTTTTTATTTAATTTTTCTCGTGTTCATATAAGAATTTTCTTTTATGGACAAAATGTGTCTAAAATGTTCCCAATATTCTGCATATCCAAGCACTTTCGGCTATTCTTTTACCCATTATCAAGGGTTTTCTTTAAAATTTATTTTCAACTGAATGTGTAGATTTTTATGTACAGTGTAACCCGGATATAAGAGAGTTATCGGGACCGGAGAAGAAGTCTCTTATATCCGGGTTTGTCTTATATCCGGGTTTGGTCTATTTTGTTTAGGTAAGTATGGCTCTAATTTGGGACCAGAGAAAATATCTCTTATATCCAGGTTTCTCTTATATCCGGGTTTCTCTTATATCGGGGTTTGGTCTATTTTGTTTAGGTAAGTATGGCTCTAATTTGGGACCAGAGAAAATATCTCTTATATCCGGGTCTCTTATATCCGGGTTACACTGTATATATCTGTAGTAATGAGAATTTTTTTTTTCCAAACACGGTGTTCATAGCTGATATTCATAGTTTATGTTCAGAGTTGACATATATATATATATATATATATATATATATATATGGATCGGAATTCGACAATAATAGGATAAAGAACAAATAGGGAAAGTTTATCAATCACATTTCTCTTTTATTAAAGCTTCATCACAATATGAGATATGGAGAAAAAAAAAGAAATTCTACAATTTTTATTTTTGAATTCTTTGATTTTCACAGGTTAAGCAGGCTTTACGTGCATTTGTCTTGTTAAGCAGCATTAGTATAATTTATAGCGTCCAGAACGCGAGAAGAGATTAAGAGTCTTTTCGAAAGTCCCCCCCACCATTCTCTGATGAAGGTTTAATAATAATGTGAAACATGGTAAAATGATAAACATTATGTTCATATATATATATATATATATATATATATATATATAAAGAAAGAACAGTAAGATATATAATCCGGTGTTCTTATAGATATTTTTATTTTTACAAAATAATGCTGAATGTAAATTTACAGAGCATTAACATTATAAATTGATTTATTTAAAATATGTTTTTTTTCGCTAGACAGTTCTAACCATGTTTCAAAAATGGAAGCTAAAAGCTACGAATTTAATTTTGTAATTGTCTTTAATTTAGCTTCCATTTTTGAAACATGGTTAGAACTGTGTAGCGAAAAAAAACATATTTTAAATAAATCAATTTATAATATATATATATATATATATATATATATATATATATATATATATATATATATATATATATATAATGTTAATGATTAGAGTTGAATCAGGCCAGCAAACAGTTATATTAAAAATTGCTCTATACACGAGTGAAAAAAATAAAATAAAAGTAAAAATAACATGCAGAGCTTTTAACTTTAAAAATCTTCAAGTGATTTTTATCAAATGACCTCTTAACGCTTTATTTTTTTAAAACTAATGAACTCTATATTATTATTGTTTTTAAATAAACAAACGCACGACGTTGGTTGTAATAGAAAGGGAGGAGGAGGATGTGAAGAAGAAAAGAGAAGAAGAGGGAAGAGAAGAAACGCAAGGGTGTTATAAATGTATCGGTGGAGGGGTTTAGTTAAAATGTTTTTGTTTTTTTTATCCAGCCTCATATGTGCTTAGGAGGTATTTCTTAATGAAAGGACTCAAGACTCCAGATTTCTGGTTCAAATGATTCTTTGGACCCGGAAATGTTATAAATGCTAATTTTTCTTGTTGGCAAAGGTTGCAACTATTGTGGTTGTTGTAAGATTTTAAAAATTTACCACCTCACAATCAGATCTCTGTTGTCTTTTTCTTTTAAATTCCACACAAGGTCAGCAAGTTTGGAAGAGCACACTAGACTTACTATGATGACCTATGATTGTACCATCTACGTTTGAAAATACCTTCAGTACATCCTATATACGTTTTATTTTGGCCATTAATATCTGTTACTTCTGATTTATAGATGACTGCTTCGATTTTACAAGCTCCATCTAATGGACATCTATTCTTATTTCTACAGTTGCATAAATTAGTAGTGTTAGTTATATTTTCTGCGCGTTAGTTTTTAAATTTCTGGCGTTTTGTCTATTATTTTTTCTAAATTACTAGTGCAGTTGAAGCTTAATTTAACTGTGTTTTTATTGAATATCTTATGTAATTCTGAATTTTGTGGGGAAGTGTTTGGTAATTAACTTGAAAAATAATTTCCCTATTTTGCATTTTATCTCTAAGTTAAAAAGTGGGGGGGTTAAAGGGGGGGTTAAACCAAATGATATTTTTCTTTTCCTCGAATTGTATTTAAAAAATACAATATCAAGAGCGATTTAATAACACCAAGGAACGCAGTGAAGATGCATTGACGACTCATTTGTAATGACCACAATGGTCCCGCCAATCTTATTAACCTTTATATCATAAGAGAGAATGGGTTAGTCTTGTCGTCTGCCATCGTAATAGTGCACCTCGCAAGAATTGAACTTGAATCAGCGAGCACATCTAGCCATCCCTCTACGCCAGGCAACTTTAAACTCGATAAAACTGTTTATTAGCATTAATCCAAAACAGAAGGGAATCAAGGATAATCTGTAAATCGGTAGAGAGCAACTGGATAATCGTTCTGATAAACGTGAAAAAACGAAGCAGCCATTTTGTTTAGATTGACTCGGATCATAAATGAACGAGCTGTAAAATTTCATTTTTAATTTTTAAATATAAGATATTTATTCACCCGCAATCCTTTATCAAATCAAGGCGTTGAGGCTCTAAAATCTCCATTGGAAAATCCCCAGGAGAATTATTTGTTGTAACAAATTTCAACGTAATTTCACAACGGGCAACCAGCTTAACTTCTTTATGTGCCGTGTCCCCTCACGACGTAGGCGATCATGACTCTCCACAACTTCCCGTCCTTTCTAGCTCTTAATAAACTTTGTCTTTCTGTTAGTTCTCCTAAGCCCCGTTTTGACATCCTTATACTCAAGCGTCGTTTTCTTTTGGCCATTTACTTTGTTTTCCTCTGTCCCCTTTTGCCTTCAATCTATCCTGTGTGTATCAGATTTTCTAAGCCCTTTTTCCTCATTATGTGTTACGGTAATATTAATTGTCTTTTCCTGATGTTAAGTAATAATTTCATTTTATTTCCATTTTCTTTATGTGCCATAGTCGATCATGGCTCTCCACAACTTCTTGTCCCCTCTTGCCTTCAATGTATCCTGTGAGTTAAGTAAAAGTTTCATTTTATTTCCATTTTCTTTATGTGCCGTAGTCGAACATGGCTCTCCACAACTTCTTGTCCCTTATAACTCTTAATAAACTTTTACCTTTCCGTTATTTCTCCCAAGCCCTTTTATGCCATCCATTTAGTCAAGCTCATTAAGTATGTTATGCGTTGTTTTTTCCTCTGTCTCCTCTTGCCTTCAATCTATCCTGTGAGTATCAGATTTTCCAAGCCTTTCCTTCTCAGAAACTTCAACTGCCTTTTCCTGATGTTAATTATTAGTTTCCTTTTTGTTTCCATTTTTCTTTAAAACTTTGCCATTGTTCCCATTTTCGGTCCATGGTATTCTGGTCTCCTCTTCATCTTTGAGGAAAACCTCCAGCATTCACTGCCATACAGAAAGACAGACATCACTTGGCAGTTTAGTACTCTTTTCTTTGTGGCTAGCGACATTTTCCTATTTCTTAGTACTCTGCTTAGTTTACCGTAAAAATAAAACAAAAAACTTGTTCCCGAATTCGCTTAAGGAAAGGGTGCCAGCAGACCTATCCATTGTTTTTGTGGGTATAGTCGAGTGTTCAATAATTTTGATCAAATGTTGACTGCTCGAGTTGGACAGTCGTGTACATCAACAAACGGTTTGCGAGTTTTACAGATTCAAACATGACAACTCGGCACCTGAGATCAACAATGTCCATTTTTTGTCTGTTGTCTCTCGTACCCCCTCCCATTATCTCTAATTCCAAATTGAGCAAACGAAGTACCGCGGGCCTAACTTGCCATCCTCCATTTACATAGGAGACTCTTTGGTCACCTGCTGCAACTAGATGTGCAAAGTACTTCTCCCAAAACAATGCTGTTTTATGATTGAGGAGACTAACTCAGCAGACGTTGGTGGAAGACCGACAACAACCATCGAACAGACACGGAACAACGACATTAAAAGCACTGTCAATGAAATTCCATCATTCCTTGTAAAAGCTTTGAAGAAATTGGAAAACATGCAACACTTTCGTAGGTTAGCACAAGATTTGAAGAATACTGATTAGAGTTCTTTTATAAAAAAATGATTCCTTACCAAATCTAAATTCTTGTGTCAAACACAAAATCTTAACATTTTAACAAAATCTTAACATTTGTAAAACACAAACTTCACATTTATATCACGAAACCTGACTTTAAGTCTGATTTCTTGGCATTTTGAAGAAACAAAATTGCCACAATTCACAAAGATGGGAGATATTTTAAACTGAATTTAAAATTATTTTTTTAAAATTCCCAAAGATTTTGTTACTTTAAACTCAATAAAAAAATCCCCTTTTTTTCAGTTATTTTAAAATTTGAATTTTTAACTTTTCCCTCTTCATCCGGATACAAATCTCAATGATGAATGTTCAAGCACCAAATGAAGGGCAGATTTTAGGCGATCATCCTAATCCCAAAAAGGTATAATATGTCTATGTAAAACAAGTGCAGCCCGAATTAGAGGGGGTTTCAGTCACACAGGCAGAATTTCTCCTTTATTTAGAAGATTATTATTCTTATTAGCGAGTCTAGTAATCATCTGTTCCTGTCAAATCTATCATATTTCAGAAATATGAGATAATTTCAATAACCTGTGGCTGTTTTACAAAAATCTGATTCCCTACCAAATCTAAGTTCATGTGTCAAACACAAAATCTTAGTAGGAATAGCAAATCATAATAGGCGCAAAATAACAAAATAAAACTCAACCACTGCGTAAACTTTTAAAGGAAAAAACAGTTATTATACAAATACGAAAAAGCTACAAATACAAATTTTGAACAAAAATTTGCTTTTGTTCACCTATTAAGGCGGGAAAAGAATTTCTGATTCAAAGGATCAGCATCAAAAATGTACAAAATTACAGTTTGTGAAAAAAAGGATTTTGAAAAAGACAAAGAGAAAACAAAGAAAGCATTACTGAAACAAAGGTGCAAGCGCCTTTGAGAAAAGAAAAAAAACCCCTAAAATACCTACTTTTACTTACCCCAAGGGATATATAGTTATCTTTGAAAAGTCACTTTTAAAATGACACTGTTCGTGCTTGGGAAAATTTCTTTAAATGCTTTTTCGTTCTTGGCTTTCCAACCACAGAAGAATTTTCACTCCGACTTCAAAATTCTTTATTCTCTCTGCTTGAAGCTCTCTTCTTGATGTCAAAAGCCTTTTTGCTCCTTGATTTGCTTTGTCCCATTTCTGTCAAAAAGTTTTCTCCCGCATCTACTGATCTGGACTCTATATATTTGGAAAATTAGGCTCGCACCTCAAACCCATTCGGGTTGAGACAACGTCTCTCATTGGTCATTATATACGAAAAAATAATTTTCCATAAATTAGAAATGGATCCGTCACAATTTTTGGCGGATTTTAACCGCTGAGCCGAAAAAGTGTAACAATTTTTAACACAAACCGTCTGGCCTTCATAAAAATACACTTCTCTCAAAAGAACGTAGATAAAAAAACAACTTAGAAAATTAAACATTTATACAATGCTAACATTTTAAAAATAATAAAAATAAAATGTAATAAGGAGTGCCAGAGAAAAGCGATAATAACAACAAAAATTGCAATATGAGCTCTGGTAAAAATGGTTGCTGAAGACATTAGGTTTATAATACCCAGAAATTCATACACAGATGTCCCCAAGGACGGATGACACAGTGGATAAAGGCATTAGTTAGATCCAGTGACAGGACCCAAAGACCCGGTTAAGGCAGTGGAGAACTTGGAGAGGGGAATTAACAAGAGATAACTGATAACTGACATCCATTAGACATGGCACGTGGAGCTAGAATAGTCTACCCCAGTGAGCGAAATAAAGGGTTCAGTTCCACATTCCAACCACCTGAAGAAGGCCGGAGCGTACAACGAAACGTTGTAATAAATATGGCGACAAAGATTCGGACAATAGTCCAAATGATGTAAATAGTGTACCTGATGCCTCATCTCAGAAATATAGACAGATAATAAAATGTTTATACTTTATAAATTTACTGAAGACGAGAAATCACATTGATTTGCAATGTGTCTTCAAATCGTAACAGATGCAAAAGTATTTCTTAATTCAGTTTTTTCAATCAAAACAGATTATAATTTTACCTAATACAGGCTTCCATTTTTAACACTTCGAGTAACACTTGCTTAATTAAGTTCCCACAGAGGGTTTTCCTTGTGTTTTCATGAAATTACAGAAATAACTGGAAGAATCGTGTTTTTTTTTTGTGGGAGCTGGATGTGGTTGGGTTGCGGGGGGGAGTGCTATTATAGGGGTGGATGAATAATGCACTCCCTACTGTTGTTTACTTCATTTATTTATACTTTTTCTCGTATCGTCGGTAACGGATAGGGAAGAGATATTTGTCAATAACAAGCCAACACTACAATAGAATGGATGACATCAGAAAAGTCCTAATTCTTTCCTTATCTATATGTATATATCTATACACATCCATAAAGAGCCGGATTTAGATGACCCTAAGCTATTCTACTTTTGCGGCCCCTTCCTCAAATCGCCCATTCTCACGAGTAGAGGAAAAATGAAAGAGTGTTAAATTAATCAATTTGAGTAAAGCCGGGGATGATTTAAAGCGGGGGATGATTTAAAGCCGAGGATGATTTAAAACCGGGGATGATTTAAAACCGGGGATGATTTAAAGCCGGGGATGATTTAAAGCGGGGGATGATTTAAAGCCGAGGATGATTTAAAACCGGGGATGATTTAAAACCGGGGATGATTTAAAGCCGGGGATGATTTAAAACCGGGGATGATTTAAAGCCGGGGATATTTAAACTTCCGCAGTTGACAATACTTCCTCTAAAGGACATGTTATTGTTAAATACAGCATGTAATTGAAAAAATGAAGGTTGTGAGGCCCCGAGGTTTCAGTCTACTAAGCCTAGAGGTAAATACGCACTGGCCGAGAGGAAGTTTCCCAGTATTAAATAAATTTTGTTGAAATCTTTGTGATCAAGCATTTTCAACCTTATTTCTGACTGTTATCATCCATCGGCAATCATTGTGTATATGGTTTATTTTCTTAATATGAGGCCGTAACAGTCCCGGTCATTAAAGAGAGGGAAACACGTAGACAGAGATAAACAGAGAAATGAGTAGAATTGGGGCAATTATCAAATTTTCCTTAAAACTTCCTCATTGATCACATGTTCCTTCCATGGTGCTCTCAGTACCGTTGATTCAAACATTCTCTTCATCTGAGATCAGGGCCGGTTTTAGATGAAGAGAGGCCCTAAGCTATCCCATTTCCAAAATCGACCATTCTCACGAGTAGAAGAAAATGGAAGAGTGTTAAATTAAACAAATGTGAGTAAAGCTAGGGATGACGACGTGTATTTAAACATCCGCAGTTGACAATACCTCCTCTAAAGGACATGAGATATTATTGTTAAATACAATATGTGATTGAAAAAATCCAGGAATATTCAAATATTTAAAAAAAATCTATAAAGAAATCAATGCAAACATCGAGTTATCGACTTAAGGCAGAATTATTCTGGAATGGAATGTAAGGAAAATTACTGAAGGGTTGTTTAGAGTCTAAAATGCGTTATGACAACATGTTTAAGAAAGGCCTATGACAGTGTCAAAAATATTATACGCCTTGGCTGGAGCCCCTCCCGACTAAATCTTGAGGCCCGAAGCTTCAGTCTACTAACTGGTCTACCTCTGTAAAGGGTTCAGTTACTCAGATCGAAACACATTTGAGGAAGGCTGGAGGGCGCAACAGCCAAAATGTTGTGATAAAAACAACAAAGATGAGGAAAATATTCAGAATATAAATAGTGTAAATAATGATAAGTCCTCATCCCAGAAATTCAGACAAAAACTGCTGTCGCCGTAAGGGTAAAAACAATTTTGTATATTTGTTATTTACCGTGTGTACACACAAACAAACACACACACACACACACACACACACACACACACACACACACACACACACACACACACACATATATCTTTAAACAACACAGACGTCATACCTTAGGAACCCTTTCGTTGACGATTGTGAATACAAATGAAAGGAGACTCAATAAAGTAAAAAAGGAGGGAAAGGTGGAACGCGATTAAAAGAGAGATTTTAATTGTGTGTAATTAAAATTTCTTCATTTGTATTCCCAATCATCAACGAATGCCTTTGAAAAAGTGTTGGCCAAAAGATTCTTAAGGTGTGACGTCTGTGTTGTTTAAAGCTGTTTCATTTCTGGGGATACAAATCATTTCTTGTGTGTGTATATATATATATATATATATATATATATATATATATAAGTGAAGATTGAAGTTAACACTTAGAGGCGACAGGCTGTTTCATGCTAGACGTAATCGTGGGCTGACGATTGCGTCTAGCACGAAACAGCCTGTCGCCTCTACGTGTTGACTTCTATGCTCACTTTTATATTTACACACGCTCTATCTCTGATACTGAGCACTTTATCCCATAAATATAGCACACCTTAAGACTATATATATATATATATGTATATATATATATATATATATATATATATATATATATATATATTGTGTATTTAGGCAGCGATCCTTCTTTCATGCACATTTCATTGAATACGACAGATGTCTTGATTTACTTTTTTATACAATTTCTCATGTGATCTAATTATTTTTTTTCTTTTCAGATGATAAATTATATAAAAACTGTCCGAATGTTATTTTTATCCCAGTGTATGATGCGACCCTCTTAAAATTAGCTTCAAAATTAGATCTTCAAAAGTCGCATCATACGCGAGTATATAAGGTACTCAGAATTGCAAGTATGTATTAGGTTGGTGCAAAAATAATGACGTAATAATGTCGTTTTTTGACGTATTTTTTTAGCGTCAAAAAACGACATTATTACTTCATTATTTTTGCACCAACCTAATATTTAAATAACCTGATTACATCTGATTGGTTCTATCCAGACGCCAATAACCCTTTACCAACCCTCCTATTGTTAATGGTGTCAAGTAATACAAACTCTCTGTTAAATGCATTGAAGCATGTTGAAAAAATATATATTTAGTGTGAAAATCGTTGATTCAAAACGACAAACGAAAAGGCGAGATTAAAAACTTGAAGGATCTCTGGATTTTGAGGTCATAGGATTCAGCAATTCGTCATTGCATTCATGCGAATATGGTACGAGGGTTGTGATTAAAGTGTGGGTACACACCCTACGGGTAGATGGGATCCTAAAAATAAATCTATGTTACAAAAGAAGAGTTGACTCTCTTTCTATCACACTCTGTGCATGTCTGTGAGCTACTTACACATGTTTGTGTCAATTAATAAACATATAAGCACACACATGCACACACAATTAGACTAAGTTTGAAACCAGACACTAGAATAATATATTACCCACCCACCAAGTCTGGACAACTCCTACCCTGCAATAAAACCATAAAGTTGAAGACATTAAAAAAAATGATTTAACCCCTAAAAATCAGATAATTACAGGATTTTATTGAATTTGGGGGGAATTGTTTGGCAATAAATGCAATTATTTTTTCAAGAAATTTAAATATGCGGAAATATTTTAAAGTCTGTCATTGAATTAAAATCGGCTTTAGCCAACCTGGGCGATATCGCCCCCGGTGGGCGATTTCAACTGTTGGGAGAGCGATGAGCAACTGAAGAGAAAATGATAGGCGAATGGTAGGCGATATTGGATTTTAAGTATTAGAAATGTATTTCAACCGAAAAAAATACCCGAAAAATATTCATAGAATTTCTGCAAAGAACTTGTATAAAAAAATCAGGAGGCTAAATGAAAATAACTGGGTCACATTTCTTGATAAGATATAAATATCTCCGTAAATTAGGAATATTTTGGTATTTTCTATATAGTTCTCAATGGTCAAGTTTGCTTTCTATTGTTCTTTAATATAGTAGTAGTAGTAGCAACACTTACTGCATAAGTCAACATTATTTGTTACCTCCCTTTTTTTTTCTTATTACATCATACAGTCAGTTTATGAACCAGTAACAAACTTTCACCAAACAATATTTGTATTCTTTTGAATATTTATTATACAGGTGTGCAGTGGAAAATAACTCCTCGTCCCAGAAATTCAGACAGAAAACACTTTTTCCATTTTATTAAAAATGAGAGGGCTAAAGTTAATGGCTAAAGACATCTCAATAAGAAAATATCAAAGGAACTTAGTAGTTTTTGTTTTTAGACTAGTGTTCCTCAACCTGGGTGATTATCACCCACTGGTGGGTGATTTTAACTGTTGGGTGGGTCATATAGGATTTTGAATCTTAAAAAGGTATTTGAACATATTGTACAGAAAAAAAAAACTATTCAAAGAAGATCTGTAAAGAACTTGTATCAAAAATCAGGAGGCTAAATGAAAATAACTGGATTACATTTCTTGATAAGATATAAATATCTCCGTAAACTAGGAATATTTTGGTATTTTCTATAGTTTTGAGAAGAATCATTAACATTCAAATAGTTCTTCAGACAAAATAACATTTTTTTTGGATATAAAACAGATAAGGGAAGATCAACAACTTTAACAGTAAAGTTAGTTTAGGAACTAGTAACAAACTTTTACCCCAAAATTTGTGTATGCTTTTGAATGTTTATTATATAAGTGGGCGGTGGAAAATTTCTTCATATGAAAGTAGGCAATACGGCAAAAGTAGGTTAGGAACACCTGAATTAAAATACAGATGTTCACAGGCGAATGTACGTAAACACAGAATTGAAATGAAATTGAAATGAACGTGTGTATAGCGATGGCCAATTTTCCTTTCTGTCCGGCCACACCCGAAAAGATGAAAAGACAAAATCCTTTAGATTTAGTTTTATCTTTTCCTTCTCCATTTGAAATTGACAAACAATTCAGATTTGCCGTTAGTGAAGTGAGAAATTTTGAGTTTGAATTTGATTTTTTTTTTTAAATCTCAAATGTTGTTACACTTGAATAATTTTCCATCATAAATTGTTGCGTCAGGAAAAACAAAATGTTAAACGATTTTAACTATTTGAAATCGATAAAAATCCAGACTAGTTTTTCTCAGCTGATGTCAACCCGGAACCGGAGTGTTCCGCAAGAGGGCTCTAGGGGTTCCGCAAGAAGTCTCTAGGGGTTCCGCTAGAGGTCACTTAGGGTTCTGCAAGAAGTCTCTAGGGGTTCCGCTAGAGGTCTCTAGGGGTTCAGCAAGCGGTCTTTAGGGGTACCGCAAGTGGTCTCTAGGGGCTCAGCAAGTGATCTCTAGGGGTTCCGCTAGAGGTCACTTAGGGTTCTGCAAGAAGTCTCCATGTGTTCCGCAAGAGGTCTCTAGGGGGTCAGCAATTGGTTTATTTTTATTTATTTTTTGTTTATTTTTGTGTAAGTTCACATATTTTTTTGTGAGTGAAAACCTCGTTTTTATAAACGAGCAATATATATATCTTTTTGCGTTGCCAATAAATTTGACAAAAAAAGGGAGTCATTTCCTTAAACCAGTTACCCGAAAAAATATGGTACGTTTACCACGCAAACTACGATAAAATATAAGAGATATATATTAATAAGTATATATTAATAAGTATATATATATATATATATATATATATATATATATATATATATATATATATATATATAATTTTTTATGCAAGGATTACCTGAGATCTAAAAACTATTTTAATGGTGGCACAAGGCTAAAAAATTTGAGCACGATGATCCAGGCTATCGTTGCGGCGTATTTATTTTGCAAACAAATTTGAGTATTTTAAAATTGGTACCTTGAGAAAAAGAATTATCTGTTAATCTGGTGATGTCATTGATATTGATTTCATTATCTGATATATATAAATTAATTTTAATAATAATCATAATAATATATGTCCTTACAACATTTCACCTTTCTTGGCAAATATTTTGTTAATACTACGTGCGATATTTAATAACAAAAGTCATGAAAACATGAAGAAAAAGAAAAAGAATATAAATAAAATCAGTTAGACTATATATATATATATATATATATATATATATATATATATATATATATATAGATAGATAGATAGATAGAGAGAGAGAGAGAGAGAGACTATATAGTAGCCAAAATATATGTCTAAAAAAAATCATTTAAATTGAAAATACTCATCGTCCTCGCTTCTTCGTATAGTAGCATCAAAAATTTCAAAATAAACACGAATTTAGTCAGATAAAATAAACTTAAAGGACAAAACGCGTCACACGAAATCTTTTTACACTTTGTCATAGTTTTTATCTCACCTAAAATGGTCTTACGTATAAAAAATGATATATTCTTTTCCAATATATATATATATATATATATATATATATATATATATTACGTTGCAAAAATATGTTACTATGTGAGAAAACGACATTATTTTTGCACCAACCTTATATATATACATATATATATATATATATATATATATATATATATATATATACATATATATATATAGTTTATTTTTGTCTATATTTTCGCCGATTTTTTTATTTTTTTTATTTCCGGTGAAAATTAGGATATAAATTATCCGATATCAGATTATACACGCATACATGCATGCATATCTATCTATCTATCTATCTATCTATCTATCTATCTATCTATCTATCTATCTATGTATATATATATATATATATATATATATGTGTGTGTGTGTGTGTGTGTGTGTGTGTATACATACATGCACACACACACACATACACATATATATATATATATATATATATATATATACATGCATATATATATATATATATATATATATATATATATATATATATATATATATATATATATATATATGAAGAAAAATATACGGAAAAAACAAACAAAAATCCTTATATGCAATTATGCTGTTTTAATGTTAATATAATGTCAACGTCGGACGTTTCGGTCTAATAAACCATCTTCAGGACATATTCATAAAATATAATTAACATTATCAATTCAACATGACAAAGACGATGAACATAAGAACAAGACTTATCCAAACAGATAACTGTTTGGATAAGTCTCGTATATATATATATATATATATATATATATATATATATATATATATATATATATAGTTTTTGGAATTTTACATTATTACCGTATTGGTTAAATAATAAAATATCGCAAATAGACTTTAAAATGTCCGAACGAGACATTTTTTTTAAACACACACACACACACATATGTGTGTGTGTGTTTTAACAATTAGTATGGCCATATATATACATATAGGTACCTCCAAAGATTCGCCAAAAAAGGAGCATAACATGATGAAAAAATGCCCCAAACTTAATAAAGACAAAATCTTATCGTCAAAATATTTATGTTAAGTGGAAAGACAAAACGATTTTGCGAATATTAACTTCTATTTTTAATTCATTTTAGAACCTTCAAAATTTTGGTTAACTTTTTTTCTTCGTCATCGGGTGACCATAAATAAGTATGGAAAATTTGAGCCTTTTTTTATGCAGTGAAAACCTTGCAAAAATCAAATAATTGTCGACTTTTAGTGAAACTTTCGGAATTTATTCAAAAATATTTCTATTCTTGGTTAAAAATAATTTTTAAATCTGTTACCCCCACCACACTTTTTTAATTACATGAAATTTCGAGAAATTCATTTACATCCGACTCAATGTTTATATTAAATTTAAGCAGAACTCCTTGCAGAATTTAAATCAATTTTTTTGTAAAACAGGACGCCCTCAGTTGCCGTCAATATGCTCTGTATCGTAAAATAAAGTCTAAGACATTACTAAAGTAGAAAAGCTTTTAATTGCTTATACGAGTAAGATATATTAGGAACACTTAAGAAAAAATTCGATGAATAATGCATTTTTATAAAAATTGAATTCATTTTAAAAAAATAATTAGAATAATTTATAAACTTTTAATTTTTTAAATTTCTGTATTAATTTGTAACGGTTATGTGATATTATCAAGTAAAAATATTTTATTTGCTAATAATAAATGAAAAAGCTTACTACAATTCAGCGACCTCCAGTATTTTAAAAAGAATTTTGAATTTGCGTGTATGTATAAACGTGGCGATTTTAGTAAATATGGGCGTCCATACACGACATTATCAGAAAATAACACTGGTGACTATATTAAGTTTAAAGCCAAAGTACCTAAAATTCAATAAAACGTAAGATTATTTAGAAAATTTTTTAACTTTTTAAGATTAGTGGGTTGTTAAAACTTATATACATAAATTTACTTAAAAAAGGTGTTCACGTTAAATTCGTCAAGTAATTTTGATAGATATGTCCCAAATGGAAAAAAATTAGTTAATTTTCCTAAACATCAGGCTGTCAATAGAATTTACAAAACCTTAAATAAAATCATCCATTACCGTCTTAAAAAATACTTTACTGTGATATTTTAAAGTAAAAGTAAGTCATATTTCTTTCAAATCAGATTAATTAAATTTTAATTCAGTTAATCCCCTTCAAATGAAGTTTCAGAAAAGTATATTTTTAGATTTTTATTAAAGAGAATTACGGCGTGTTGACTGATTTGGCAATATTGTCATAATCAGTTATTTTGGGCCATTAAAAAACTCATTCCAATTAATTTAAATATATATATACTCGTGGCCTGACGATTGCATCTAGCATAAAACAGACTGTCGCCTCTAAGTGTTGACTTTTATGTTCACTTTTATATTTACACACGCTCTATCTCTGATATTGAGCACTTTATCCCATAAATATAGCACATCTTAAGAGTATATTTCTTCATATATATATAAGCGGCATGTTTCGACAGTTTGTTTCAGCATGAGACAGACTATCGCCATCCAGTGTCCACACACTCTCAATTTACCTACATTCTGCCACTCATATTTAAACACACACACACACACACACACACACACACACACACACACACACACATATATATATATATATATATATATATATATATATATATATACACTCTCTCAATTTACCTACACTCTGCCACTCATATTTAAACGCACACACACACACACATATATATATATAAAAGTGAACATTGAAGTCAATACTCAGAGGTGACAGGCTGTTTCATGCTGAACGCAATCGTCAGGCCGCCTGATGATTGCGTCCAGCATGAAACAGCCTCTCGCTTCTGACTTCAATGTTTACTTTTTTTATTTATATTTACATACGCTCTATCTCTGATATTGAGCACTTTATCCCATAAATATAGTATATACCTTAAAACTATATATATATATATATATATATATATATATATATATATATATATATATATAATTTGATGAAAAACAGACCACTTTAAAGTACCATTACAATAATTTATTTCACCAAAATCCTTTTAAAGGACTCCGGATCATCAGGTAACACTTCCAATATCGAAATGAAAGGAAAAATGAGATTAAAAATTGTTGGGTAGCGTAATATTTGTAATTTAACAGTGGGGGTTGAGGGTTGTAGTTAAAGAGACAAGGTAGAGTATAGGGAGGGGTTAATTTCATATCTCTCTTAAGCGTGCGTTATATTGGGGTAGGAGGAGTGACCGGACCTTGACCTATTTAGATGGTTAACTTAACGGAAATGATATATAGAAATAGGAGGGTAGTGGGGTGAAAAGGAAAGGAAAAATGGAAAAGAGAGAGGAGACAGAAGACAGTAATACAGATATATACAATTGAGTGTTACGACAAGGAGAGAGGGGGGAGGGAAGTGAATCGAAAGAAGCTGTAATTGTGTTTTAACAAATTTATGTAAAAGATAGATTTCAATGCTTGATGCTTATATATATATATATATATATATATATATATATATATATATATATATATATATATATATATATATATATAAAGCAATTATCTAAAGGATTAATAGATTTATTTTCGATCAGACACTTTTATTACTTCAAACGTGATTTTTAGTGGATGCCCGTGATCGAAGTAGACGTCCCATTGACTATCTATCTATCTATCTATCTATCTATCTATCTATCTATCGATATATCTATCTCAGTCTGTCACTATCTAAATCTTTAAACATTAAAATTTGCATTTTGAGAAAAAAGTATTCCTTTTGCCATTTTTTAAAACAATCGACCCATTTTATTAAAAGTTTATTTCAAGCAACACACCTTCCTGTCTGTAAGTGAAAGCAAGTTTCTCGCTTTTTAATATAGGCTTTTGAATTCGAAATAATTTCCACCTGAGAGGAAAACTAGAGCACGGGGTGGGAAACAACACCCTCGCACGCAAAGAAATCAAACAAAAGCTGTTTCACTTTCCCCTGGGTGTAGATTTGTGCAGCTCAACCAGCGCTTACAGGTTATGACATTTTTATTGTCACCAGAAGTGTTTACTTACAGAGATGAGCAATTCGCCCATCACTATGTAGTGGAATCTTCTGGTCACGTAGGAAAATGTTACACACACACACACACACACACGAAATGACAAAAATGTGTAAAACCGGTTGAATTGTATAAAAAAAAAAAATCCTGTATAGGTACCGTAAATTGTGGCGTACAAGTCGACCTCAAGATTTTTAGCTCCAAATTCAGTGTTAGGACTATAGCAACCGTATAGGTTGACCCCCAAACAGGCTACCAGTGGCTCAAAATTAAGGCCTACCGGTAAATAAAGTTAGGCTACAGTATGTGTAAACGTGTACCAAAACTACATAAAGTCAAACCACTTACCTGTATATTGAGATACTAACCGTAATATCTTTTTATATGCGTTTTATAGCAATCAAACTACAACACGCACAGGTAGGTACTATATATTATATTGATATAACTTAGCGAACATTTAAAATTCGTCAGGTCTATTGATAAACAAATTAAAGTCAATATCAATTTCAATAAAATATTAATACCGTAGATTACACATCTTACCAGGTTGTTTTTTTTTATTTTTTTTTTATAGTAAAGTTATGTATCGTATGTTATTGTAAAACAGTATATCCGCCATTTGCATTAGTGATGTAAACAATGTGTTGATAGAATACTGAATTTCTGTTACTATTTTATTATTTTAAATATTAATGTCTGTGTTAATATGCCAAAATATGTTCACCAAACATAGGTTTAATGAGAAATATGTGTGGCAGCCTGCTGGAGTTACAGTAAGAGGTGTAACGTAATTTTTAGTAGTGCAGTCCAACTTGGTTACAACTCGGTGGTAAAAGTTTGTATTTTATAACTGCCACAATCAATCCCTAATTATGGGAAGATTTTTTATGCTTAAAAACTCGACTTGTACGCCGCAATTTACGGTGCACGAGTTTGGATAATATGGTCGATGTGTGTGTTAACACATTGACTGCCAACCATGGGTCATTAAACCATCGCAAACTGAATATATGAAGTGAGTTATAAACTTAAAGATTAAAACTTTTTTTCAAATTTAAAAGGAAAATTATTAAAACTTTATATATTATTGTATATATAGGAGGGTAATTATTATATATATATATATATATATATATATATATATATATATATATATATATATATATATATATGTAGTAGGATAATTATTTTATCGAAACTTCGGCAATAAAACGAACTGACTCAAGGGTATAAAATAAATAATATATTTTTTTTTTTTTTTTAGAGAGATGAGTTTGTCCTTTGGTAGCAAAAAGTTGACTAATAAGGCGGATATTGGTTGCAGTCTGGGGAAATATCTGTTAGTGGTAATTTGGAGGCAGACCATGATAGGAGTAGTAGTAGTATTAAAAATTGATAGTGTCAATCTACTGTGTTTTTCTCGGCCTTAAGCAGGGCAGAAATACCATTAGCAGATAAACTCTTAACTACTACTTTACACACCACGCATGGCTGATTTCTGCGAGGTAACGTATCCGTTTGTCCTCTCGCCGTCTCTTATCTCTGTGGTTCAAGGTGTCAGTTTATATCCGTTTTAATCAGGCGCCAGGACTCCGGTGCGAATATTGAGTTCGGCTAACATCAAAAGTCTCTTTGTGTTAATGTTTTTGATTGGCTAAAATTATTTTATTTTCCGGAGTTCCTTTCATTTTAATTTTTTTTTATAACGGAAGTTATGTGTGGAGCCGCCCTGATTTTTGGTATTTTTCAGTTACAGATAAGTAGGCATTGATCCTGCAAGCTTCCGGCTTTTCTTCGGCCGGGTTCAGTCTTTTCTTCTTCCTGTTGGTTGAGAGAAGTATAGCAAGAGAAGTTGCGCGTGTGTGTGTGTGTGTGTGTGTGTGTGAGTGAGAGAGAGAGAGAGAGAGAGAGAGAGAGAGAGAGAGAGCGGGGGGTTTAAAGGAAAGCGCAAATGCCTTATTTTAATTTAATTTTTTTATTTTTGTTTATATATTTTATTTTCATATTTTATTTTTTTTTTTATCGGAACTCACTACAAAACTTAGACATTGAAGTCAGTTATAAAATTACCGGCGAAACCATTTCCTCCTGTTGTCAGTTTAAACTGAACGTCTTCATTTTTGCCATATATTTTGTCCATTTTTACTAAAAGTATGTATTTTCTTGATTTCAGATGAAAACTTGGAAATTTTTCAACATATTTCAGTTAAATGCTTATTTTCCAAAATAATAATTTATATATTTTTCTCTGGTGCCAGATTACATGAATTTAAGCGTGCTACTAGATTGGCATCTAGGTGCCACCAGTTTACTGTTGAAACAGTTTAATGCAACTGCCATTTCTACTCCAGTAGTTTCTTTTCTCGCACTTCCCGCTTGTGGAACTCGCTTCCGTTTACATACTTCCCTGATAACTACAATCTTTAAAAATTTAAATGGAACGTCAATCGTCATCTTCCGTTGCGTTGAAACCCGTTCATCTTTTGTCCGTTCCTCAATCCTCCCTATACTCAGTCTTTTCTCTCAGTTTCACCCCCTGTAACCCCCTGCGTACTAGTGGCATTCCTGCCTTGCTTGGGGTGAGATGATTAACAAAATTTAAATGCAACATCAATTGCCATCTTCTATCTTCTTGAATCATGTTCATCTTTTGTCTTTTCCTCAATCCTCCCTATACTCAGTCTTTTCTCTCACTTCCACTCCCTGTAAACCCCTGCGTACTAGTGGCATTCTCACCTTGCTTGGGGTGAAATTATAAAAAAAAAGAAAAAGATATATGAAAGAAAAGACAGCGTCTCTTTACAGTGATTCCCGGGGGAATATCTGGATTAAATTACTTAAATCTTATAGAGATCGTATAGTGCTTATAATTTGCCGGTTTGTAAGACAGTAAGGAAAATACTGGAAAAAAAGTTTGGGTGCAGAAGAGTTTTAAAAACATGGATTGCGAAGACAGTAATTCAGAGTGACAAGCGTATGAGTGAAAATCGCTGCGACCCAACTTTTGCCATTGTTCCATGAGCAGACGTTCTACTCAGACAAGTCCATATTTCAGAAAAAATGGACGAGTCCATATTTCAGTAATAGTGTAGAGAAGGTTAGACAGTCTTTCTACATAACACATTAAATGTTGAAAACAATAACAAACACAAAACATGGATTCCATTAAAAAGACAAGCATTAGAAACATAAATATGAAAACGAGCAAAATTTGACACACTGTCAAGCAAGAAATAACTCTTTATTATGACACCGACTACGATTTATCTCGTCCCGACTACGAGTTATCCCGTCCCGACTACGAGTTATCTCGTCCCGACTACGAGTTATCTCGTCCTGACTACGAGTTATCTCGTCCCGACTACGAGTTATCTCGTTCTTGGAATTTTATGAAACATTTTCATCTACAGACGCCAACAACGAAGTTTATACTTTTAGTGTGAAGACAAGGTTAAGATTTCAGTTGAAGCTAGAAATCAACTCATCAAATTTTCTTTTACCTAAGTTGGGTATGGTAAAATTGGCTATTGTAAAATTGTCTATAGTAAAGTTAGCTATTGTGAAGTTGTCTATTATAAAATAGGCAATTGTAAAATTGGCTATTATAAAATTGGCTATTGTAAAGTTGGCTATTATAAATAGTTGGCTATTGTAAAATTGGCTTCTGTTGTAAAATTGGCTATTGTAAAGTTGTCTATTATAAAATAAACTATTGTAAAACTAACTATCAAAAAATTAGTTATTGTAAAGTTGGCAATTATAATAGTTGGCTATTATAAAATAGGCTATTAAAAATTGGCTATTATATCGCCAACTCTTGTAAAATTGGCTATTTTAAAATTGGCTATTAAAAATTGGCTATTATATCGCCAACTCTTGTAAAATTGGCTATTTTAAAATTGGCTGTTAAAAATTGGCTATTATATCGCCAACTCTTGTAAAATTGGCTATTTTAAAATTGGTTATTATAAATAGTTGGCTATTATAAATTAGACTATTGTAAAACTGACTATTAAAAAATTGGCTATTGTAAAGGTGGCTATTATAAAATTGACTATTGTAAGCGCAGTACTATATTAGTGGCAAGTTCTCGTCATTTATACAATTGAAATGCTAGATGTAACAGTAAGTTCTATGCTAACAGTTTCTTCTTTCACATTCCTCAATTGCGGTCCTCTCTTCTTGTTTCCTAGTCAATTTTGAGGTTCAAAAATTTAAAGGCAATGTCAATCATTATCTTCCGTCGTCTTAATTCCTGTTCTTTTATTGTTTACTTTACTTCATAATGTTTTCTTTTTCTCATATTTTTCACACTTAGTAAATCCCTTGCGTCTTAGTGGCTTTGTTGCCTTGCTTAATAATTAGGACATTCACTTCAGTATTAGGGCTTTCATTTTTTAGGTGAAGGAAAATATAAGGGACCCGGCATTTTCAACTTTTTGGAGAACAGATAAATAAATGAATGAATAAAAAAATAAAGCTTAATCATATTTTTTCATTTTAATCTTCCTTATTTTATCGTGAAAACGAATGAAACTATTGTGATATCAACGAACACGCGTTCACACTTTCGTGATGCCAATGAATATCGGTTATCACTTCCGTAATGCTCGGTGTAGTAGAGATTTTGTAATCGCAGAGAAAACTACAGTAACGCCGTTGAAGAATGCTGGTTTCAGTCGCCTTTGAATATCATTCGCACTAATAGTACTTGCTTGACAATACTTGTTCGAATAGTAACCACTATACAGTGATCCGAATAGAGAAATAGGAGACAGGATAGAGTAGAGGATAGCGGTCCGTTATTAATAGACGATAGACTAGAAATGATGATCACTTAGACACACGCTAGCTCCCATATATTCGTTTTTATATAATCAGGTGATCCACTTAATTCAATAATGGGATCGCATGTGTTTGCTCACTATTGATGTATGTTCAAACTAAAGCGTCGGCAGTGACACTTTATTCCTATATAACAAATACAATTCTATGATGGAAGGTAGTTGTGATGTTTCCTTTATGTTCACGTGGTCTATATAATTCAATAATGGGATCGCCTTTGTTTCCTCACTGGTGATCTATGCTCAAACTCAAGTGTCGGCAGTGACACTTTATTCCTATATAACAACCACAATTCTATGATGGAAGAGAGTTGTGATGTTTCCTTTATGGTCACGTGGTCTACTTAATTCAATAATGGGATCGCCTGTGTTTGCTCACTAGTGATCTATGTTCAAACACAAATGTCGGCAGTGACACTTTATTCCTATATAACAACCACAATTCTATGATGGAAAGCAGTGGTGATGTTTCCTTTATGGTCACATGGTCTACTTAATTCAATAATGGGATCGCCTGTGTTTGACCACTAGTGATCTATGTTCAAACTGAAGTGTCGGCAGTGACACTTTATTCCTATATAACAACTACAATTCTATGATGGAAGAGAGTGGTGAGGTTTCCTTTATGGTCACATGGTCTACTTAATTCAATAATGGGATCGCCTGTGTTTGCGCACTAGGGATCTATGTTCAAACAGAAGTGTCGGCAGTGACACTTTATTCCTATATAACAACCACAATTCTATGATGGAAGAGAGTGGTGACGTTTCCTTTAGGGTCACATGTTCTACTTAATAATGGGATCGCCTGTGTTTGCTCACTAGTGATCTATGTTCAAACTGAAGTGTCGGCAGTAACACTTTATTCCTATATAACAACCACAATTCTATGATGGAAGAGAGTGGTGAGGTTTCCTTTATGGTCACATGGTCTACTTAATAATGGGATCGCCTGTGTTTGCTCACTAGTGATCTATGTTCAAACTGAAGTGTCGGCAGTGACACTTTATTCCTATATAACAACCACAATTCTATGATGGAAGAGAGTGGTGACGTTTCCTTTATGGTCACATGGTCTACTTAATTCAATAATGGGATCGCCTGTGTTTGCTCACTATTGATGTATGTTCAAACTAAAGCGTCGGCAGTGACACTTTATTCCTATATAACAAACACAATTCTATGATGGAAGGTAGTTGTGATGTTTCCTTTATGTTCACGTGGTCTATATAATTCAATAATGGGATCGCCTGTGTTTCCTCACTGGGGATCTATGTTCAAAGTCAAGTGTCGGCAGTGACACTTTATTCCGATATAACAACCACAATTCTATGATGGAAAGCAGTGGCGATGTTTCCTTTATGGTCACATGGTCTACTTAATTCAATAATGGGATCGCCTGTGTTTGCTCACTAGTGATCTATGTTCAAACTGAAGTGTCGGCAGTGACACTTTATTCCTACATAACAACCACAATTCTATGATGGAAGAGAGTGGTGAGGTTTCCTTTATGGTCACATGGTCTACTTAATTCAATAATGGGATCGCCTGTGTTTGCTCACTAGTGATCTATGTTCAAACTGAAGTGTCGGCAGTGACATTTTATTCCTATATAACAACCACAATTCTATGATGGAAGAGAGTGGTGACGTTTCCTTTATGGTCACATGGTCTACTTAATAATGGGATCGCCTGTGTTTGCTCACTAGAGATCTGTGTTCAAACTGAAGTGTCGGCAGTGACACTTTATTCCTATATAACAACCACAATTCTATGATGGAAGATAGTGGTGAGGCTTCCTTTATGGTCACATGGTCTACTTAATTCAATAATGGGATCGCCTGTGTTTGCTCACTAGTGATCTATGTTCAAACTGAAGTGTCGGCAGTGACACTTTATTCCTATATAACAACCACAATACTATGATGGAAGAGAGTGGTGACGTTTCCTTTATGGTCACATGGTCTACTTAATTCAATAATGGGATCGCCTGTGTTTGCACACTAGTGATATATGTTCAAACTGAAGTGTCGGCAGTGACACTTTATTCCTATATAACAACCACAATTCTATGATGGAAGATAGTGGTGAGGCTTCCTTTATGGTCACATGGTCTACTTAATTCAATAATGGGATCGCCTGTGTTTGCTCACTAGTGATCTATGTTCAAACTGAAGTGTCGGCAGTGACACTTTATTCCTATATAACAACCACAATACTATGATGGAAGAGAGTGGTGACGTTTCCTTTATGGTCACATGGTCTACTTAATTCAATAATGGGATCGCCTGTGTTTGCACACTAGTGATATATGTTCAAACTGAAGTGTCGCCAGTGACATTTTATTCCTATATAACAACCACAATTCTATGATTGAAGAGAGTGGTGAGGTTTCCTTTATGGTCAGGTGGTCTACTTAATTCAATAATGGGATCGCCCGTGTTTGCTCACTAGTGATCTATGTTCAAACTGAAGTGTCGGCAGTGACACTTTATTCCTATATAACAACCACAATTCTATGATGGAAAAGAGTGGTGAGGTTTCCTTTATGGTCACATGGTCTACTTAATTCAATAATGGGATCGCCTGTGTTCGCCGACTAGTGATCTATGTTCAAACTCAAGTGTCGGCAGTGACACATTATTTCTATATAACAACCACAATTCTATGATGGAAGAGAGTGGTGACGTTTCCTTTATGGTCACATGGTCTACTTAATTCAATAATGGGATCGCCTTTGTTTGCACACTAGTGATCTATGTTCAAACTGACGTGTCGGCAGTGACACTTTATTCCTATATAACAACCAGAATTCTATGATGGAAGAGAGTGGTGTCATTTCCTTTACGGTCACATGGTCTACTTAATTCAATAATGGGATCGCCTGTGTTTGCTCACTAGTGATCTATGTTCAAACTGAAGTGTCGGCAGTGACACTTTATTCCTATATAACAACAACAATTCTATGATGGAAGAGAGTGGTGACGTTTCATTTATGGTCACATGGTCTACTTAATTCAATAATGGGATCGCCTGTGTTTGCTCACTAGTGATCTATGTTCAAACTGAAGTGTCGGCAGTGACACGTTATTCCTATATAACAACAACAATTCTATGATGGAAGGGATTGGTGAGGTTTTCTTTATGGTCACATGGTCTACTTAATTCAATAATGGGATCGCCTGTGTTCGCCCACTAGTGATCTATGTTCAAACTCAAGTGTCGGCAGTGACACATTATTTCTATATAACAACCACAATTCTATGATGGAAGAGAGTGGTGACGTTTCCTTTATGGTCACATGGTCTACTTAATTCAATAATGGGATCGCCTGTGTTTGCTCACTAGGGATCTATGTTCAAACTGAAGTGTCGGCAGTGACACTTTATTCCTATATAACAACAACAATTCTATGATGGAAGAGAGTGGTGACGTTTCATTTATGGTCACATGGTCTACTTAATTCAATAATGGGATCGCCTGTGTTTGCTCACTAGTGATCTATGTTCAAACTGAAGTGTCGGCAGTGACACTTTATTCCTATACAACAACCACAATTCTATGATGCTAGAGAGTGGTGATGTTTCCTTTATGGTCACATTGTCTACTTAATTCAATAATGGGATCGCCTGTGTTCGCCCACTAGTGATCTATGTTCAAACTCAAGTGTCGGCAGTGACACATTATTTCTATATAACAACCACAATTCTATGATGGAAGAGAGTGGTGACGTTTCCTTTATGGTCACATGGTCTACTTAACTCAATAATGGGATCGCCTGTGTTTGCTCACTAGGGATCTATGTTCAAACTGAAGTGTCGGCAGTGACATTTTATTCCCATATAACAACCACAATTCTATGATGGAAGAGAGTGGTGTCATTTCCTTTATGGTCACATGGTCTACTTAATTCAATAATGGGATCGCCTGTGTTTGCTCACTAGTGATCTATGTTCAAACTGAAGTGTCGGCAGTGACACTTTATTCCTATATAACAACAACAATTCTATGATGGAAGAGAGTGGTGACGTTTCCTTTATGGTCACATGGTCTACTTAATTCAATAATGGGATCGCCTGTGTTTGCCCACTGGTGATCTATGTTCAAACTCAAGTGTCGGCAGTGACACTTTATTCCTATATAACAACCACATTTCTATGATGGAAGAGAGTGGTGACGTTTCCTTTATGATCACATGTTCTACTTAATTCAATAATGGGATCGCCTGTGTTTGCTCACTAGTGATCTATGTTCAAACTGAAGTGTCGTCAGTGACACTTTATTCCTATGTAACAACCACAATTCTATGATGGAAGGGAGTGGTGAGGTTTCCTTTATGGTCACATGGTCTAATTAATTCAATAATGGGATCGCCTTTGTTTGCTCACTAGTGATCTATGTTCAAACTGAAGTGTCGGCAGTGACACTTTATTCCTATACAACAACCACAATTCTATGATGGAAGTGAGTGGTGAGGTTTCCTTTATGGTCACATGGTCTACTTAATTCAATAATGGGATCGCCTTTGTTTGCAAACTAGTGATCTATGTTCAAACTGACGTGTCGGCAGTGACACATTATTTTATATTACAAACACAATTCTATGATGGAAGAGAGTGGTGACGTTTCCTTTATGGTCACATGGTCTACTTAATTCAATAATGGGATCGCCTGTGTTTGCTCACTAGTGATCTGTGTTCAAACTGAAGTGTCGGCAGTGACACTTTATTCCTATATAACAACCACAATTCTATGATGGAAGATAGTGGTGAGGCTTCCTTTATGGTCACATGGTCTACTTAATTCAATAATGGGATCGCCTGTGTTTGCTCACTAGTGATCTATGTTCAAACTGAAGTGTCGGCAGTGACACTTTATTCCTATATAACAACCACAATACTATGATGGAAGAGAGTGGTGACGTTTCCTTTATGGTCACATGGTCTACTTAATTCAATAATGGGATCGCCTGTGTTTGCACACTAGTGATATATGTTCAAACTGAAGTGTCGCCAGTGACATTTTATTCCTATATAACAACCACAATTCTATGATTGAAGAGAGTGGTGAGGTTTCCTTTATGGTCAGGTGGTCTACTTAATTCAATAATGGGATCGCCCGTGTTTGCTCACTAGTGATCTATGTTCAAACTGAAGTGTCGGCAGTGATACTTTATTCCTATATAACAACCACAATTCTATGATGGAAAAGAGTGGTGAGGTTTCCTTTATGGTCACATGGTCTACTTAATTCAATAATGGGATCGCCTGTGTTCGCCGACTAGTGATCTATGTTCAAACTCAAGTGTCGGCAGTGACACATTATTTCTATATAACAACCACAATTCTATGATGGAAGAGAGTGGTGACGTTTCCTTTATGGTCACATGGTCTACTTAATTCAATAATGGGATCGCCTTTGTTTGCACACTAGTGATCTATGTTCAAACTGACGTGTCGGCAGTGACACTTTATTCCTATATAACAACCAGAATTCTATGATGGAAGAGAGTGGTGTCATTTCCTTTACGGTCACATGGTCTACTTAATTCAATAATGGGATCGCCTGTGTTTGCTCACTAGTGATCTATGTTCAAACTGAAGTGTCGGCAGTGACACTTTATTCCTATATAACAACAACAATTCTATGATGGAAGAGAGTGGTGACGTTTCATTTATGGTCACATGGTCTACTTAATTCAATAATGGGATCGCCTGTGTTTGCTCACTAGTGATCTATGTTCAAACTGAAGTGTCGGCAGTGACACGTTATTCCTATATAACAACAACAATTCTATGATGGAAGGGATTGGTGAGGTTTTCTTTATGGTCACATGGTCTACTTAATTCAATAATGGGATCGCCTGTGTTCGCCCACTAGTGATCTATGTTCAAACTCAAGTGTCGGCAGTGACACATTATTTCTATATAACAACCACAATTCTATGATGGAAGAGAGTGGTGACGTTTCCTTTATGGTCACATGGTCTACTTAATTCAATAATGGGATCGCCTGTGTTTGCTCACTAGGGATCTATGTTCAAACTGAAGTGTCGGCAGTGACACTTTATTCCTATATAACAACAACAATTCTATGATGGAAGAGAGTGGTGACGTTTCATTTATGGTCACATGGTCTACTTAATTCAATAATGGGATCGCCTGTGTTTGCTCACTAGTGATCTATGTTCAAACTGAAGTGTCGGCAGTGACACTTTATTCCTATACAACAACCACAATTCTATGATGCTAGAGAGTGGTGATGTTTCCTTTATGGTCACATTGTCTACTTAATTCAATAATGGGATCGCCTGTGTTCGCCCACTAGTGATCTATGTTCAAACTCAAGTGTCGGCAGTGACACATTATTTCTATATAACAACCACAATTCTATGATGGAAGAGAGTGGTGACGTTTCCTTTATGGTCACATGGTCTACTTAACTCAATAATGGGATCGCCTGTGTTTGCTCACTAGGGATCTATGTTCAAACTGAAGTGTCGGCAGTGACATTTTATTCCCATATAACAACCACAATTCTATGATGGAAGAGAGTGGTGTCATTTCCTTTATGGTCACATGGTCTACTTAATTCAATAATGGGATCGCCTGTGTTTGCTCACTAGTGATCTATGTTCAAACTGAAGTGTCGGCAGTGACACTTTATTCCTATATAACAACAACAATTCTATGATGGAAGAGAGTGGTGACGTTTCCTTTATGGTCACATGGTCTACTTAATTCAATAATGGGATCGCCTGTGTTTGCCCACTGGTGATCTATGTTCAAACTCAAGTGTCGGCAGTGACACTTTATTCCTATATAACAACCACATTTCTATGATGGAAGAGAGTGGTGACGTTTCCTTTATGATCACATGTTCTACTTAATTCAATAATGGGATCGCCTGTGTTTGCTCACTAGTGATCTATGTTCAAACTGAAGTGTCGTCAGTGACACTTTATTCCTATGTAACAACCACAATTCTATGATGGAAGGGAGTGGTGAGGTTTCCTTTATGGTCACATGGTCTAATTAATTCAATAATGGGATCGCCTTTGTTTGCTCACTAGTGATCTATGTTCAAACTGAAGTGTCGGCAGTGACACTTTATTCCTATACAACAACCACAATTCTATGATGGAAGTGAGTGGTGAGGTTTCCTTTATGGTCACATGGTCTACTTAATTCAATAATGGGATCGCCTTTGTTTGCAAACTAGTGATCTATGTTCAAACTGACGTGTCGGCAGTGACACATTATTTTATATTACAAACACAATTCTATGATGGAAGAGAGTGGTGACGTTTCCTTTATGGTCACATGGTCTACTTAATTCAATAATGGGATCGCCTGTGTTTGCTCACTAGTGATCTATGTTCAAACTGAAGTGTCGGCAGTGACACTTTATTCCTATACAACAACCACAATTCTATGATGGAAGAGAGTGGTGAGGTTTCCTTTATGGTCACATGGCCTACTTAATTCAATAATGGGATCGCCTGTGTTTGCTCACTAGGGATCTATGTTCAAACTGAAGTGTCGGCAGTGACATTTTTTCCTATATAGCAACCACAATTCTATGATGGAAGAGAGTGGTGACGTTTCATTTATGGTCACATGGTCTACTTAATCCAATAATGGGATCGCCTGTGTGTGCTCACTAGGGATATATGTTCAAACTCAAGTGTCGTCAGTGACACTTTATTTTTATATAGCAACCACAATTCTATGATGGAAGAGAGTGGTGATGTTTCATTTATGGTCACGTGGTCTACTTAATTCAATAATGGGATCGCCTGTGTTTGCTCACTAGTGATCTATGTTCAAACTGAAAGGTCGGCAGTGACACTTTATTCCTATGTAACAACCACAATTCTATGATGGAAGAGAGTGGTGAGGTTTCCTTTATGGTCACATGGTCTACTTAATTCAATAATGGGATCGCCTTTGTTTGCTCACTAGTGATCTATGTTCAAACTGAAGTGTCGGCAGTGACACTTTATTGCTATACAACAACCACAATTCTATGATGGTAGAGAGTGGTGATGTTTCCTTTATGGTCACATGGTCTACTTAATGCAATAATGGGATCGCCTGTGTTTGCCCACTGGTGATCTATGTTCAAACTCAAGTGTCGGCAGTGACACTTTATTCCTATATAACAACCACATTTCTATGATGGAAGAGAGTGGTGACGTTTCCTTTATGGTCACATGTTCTACTTAATTCAATAATGGGATCGCCTGTGTTTGCTCACTAGTAATCTATGTTCAAACTGAAGTGTCGTCAGTGACACTTTATTCCTATGTAACAACCACAATTCTATGATGGAAGAGAGTGGTGAGGTTTCCTTTATGGTCACATGGTCTACTTAATTCAATAATGGGATCGCCTGTGTTTGCTCACTAGTGATCTATGTTCAAACTGAAGTGTCGGCAGTGACACTTTATTCCTATACAACAACCACAATTCTATGATGGAAGAGAGTGGTGAGGTTTCCTTTATGGTCACATGGTCTACTTAATTCAATAATGGGATCGCCTTTGTTTGCACACTAGTGATCTATGTTCAAACTGACGTGCCGGCAGTGACACATTAATTTATATAACAACCACAATTCTATGATGGAAGAGAGTGGTGACGTTTCCTTTATGGTCACATGGCCTACTTAATTCAATAATGGGATCGCCTGTGTTTGTTCACTAGGGATCTATGTTCAAACTGAAGTGTCGGCAGTGACATTTTATTCCTATATAACAACCACAATTCTATGATTGAAGAGAGTGGTGAGGTTTCCTTTATGGTCAGGTGGTCTACTTAATAATGGGATCGACTGTGTTTGCTCACTAGTGATCTATGTTCAAACTGAAGTGTCGGCAGTGACACTTTATTCCTATGTAACAACCACAATTCTATGATGGAAGAGAGTGGTGAGGTTTCCTTTATGGTCACATGGTCTACTTAATTCAATAATGGGATCGCCTTTGTTTGCTCACTAGTGATCTATGTTCAAACTGAAGTGTCGGCAGTGACACTTTATTGCTATACAACAACCACAATTCTATGATGGTAGAGAGTGGTGATGTTTCCTTTATGGTCACATGGTCTACTTAATGCAATAATGGGATCGCCTGTGTTTGCCCACTGGTGATCTATGTTCAAACTCAAGTGTCGGCAGTGACACTTTATTCCTATATAACAACCACATTTCTATGATGGAAGAGAGTGGTGACGTTTCCTTTATGGTCACATGTTCTACTTAATTCAATAATGGGATCGCCTGTGTTTGCTCACTAGTAATCTATGTTCAAACTGAAGTGTCGTCAGTGACACTTTATTCCTATGTAACAACCACAATTCTATGATGGAAGAGAGTGGTGAGGTTTCCTTTATGGTCACATGGTCTACTTAATTCAATAATGGGATCGCCTGTGTTTGCTCACTAGTGATCTATGTTCAAACTGAAGTGTCGGCAGTGACACTTTATTCCTATACAACAACCACAATTCTATGATGGAAGAGAGTGGTGAGGTTTCCTTTATGGTCACATGGTCTACTTAATTCAATAATGGGATCGCCTTTGTTTGCACACTAGTGATCTATGTTCAAACTGACGTGCCGGCAGTGACACATTATTTTATATAACAACCACAATTCTATGATGGAAGAGAGTGGTGACGTTTCCTTTATGGTCACATGGCCTACTTAATTCAATAATGGGATCGCCTGTGTTTGTTCACTAGGGATCTATGTTCAAACTGGAGTGTCGGCAGTGACATTTTATTCCTATATAACAACCACAATTCTATGATTGAAGAGAGTGGTGAGGTTTCCTTTATGGTCAGGTGGTCTACTTAATAATGGGATCGACTGTGTTTGCTCACTAGTGATCTATGTTCAAACTGAAGTGTCGGCAGTGACATTTTATTCCTATATAACAACCACAATTCTATTATGGAAGAGAGTGGTGAGGTTTCCTTTATGGTCAGGTGGTCTACTTAATTCAATAATGGGATCGCCCGTGTTTGCTCACTAGTGATCTATGTTCAAACTCAAGTGTCGGCAGTGACACTTTATTCCTATATAACAACCACAATTCTATGATGGAAGAGAGTGGTGACGTTTCCTTTATGGTCACATGGTCTACTTAATTCAATAATGGGATCGCCTGTGTTTGCTCACTAGTAATCTATGTTCAAACTGAAGTGTCGGCAGTGACACTTTATTCCTATATAACAACCACAATTCTATGATGGAAGAGAGTGGTGAGGTTTCCTTTATGGTCACATGGTCTACTTAATTCAATAATGGGATCGCCTGTGTTTGCTCACTAGTGATCTATGTTCAAACTGAAGTGTCGGCAGTGACACTTTATTCCTATATAACAACCACAATTCTATGATGGAAGAGAGTGGTGACGTTTCCTTTATGGTCACGTGCTCTACTTAATTCCATAATGGGATCGCGTGTGTTTGCTCACTAGTGATCTATGTTCAAACTCAAGTGTCGGCAGTGACACTTTATTCCTATATAACAACCACAATTCTATGATGTAAGAGAGTGGTGACGTTTCCTTTATGGTCACATGGTCTACTTAATTCAATAATGGGATCGCCCGTGTTTGCTCACTAGTGATCTATGTTAAAAATGAAGTGTCGGCAGTGACACTTTATTCCTATATAACAACCACAATTCTATGATGGAAGAGAGTGGTGACGTTTCCTTTATGGTCACATGATCTACTTAATTCAATAATGGGATCGCCTTTGTTTGCTCACTAGTGATCTATGATTAAACTGAAGTGTCGGCAGTGACACTTTATTCCTATATAACAACTACAATTCTATGATGGAAGAGAGTGGTGACTTTTCCTTTATGGTCACATGGTCTACTTAATTCAATAATGGGATCGCCTTTGTTTGCTCACTAGTGATCTATGTTCAAACTGAAGTGTCGTCAGTGACACTTTATTCCTATATAACAACCACAATTCTATGATGGAAGAGAGTGGTGACGTTTTCTTTATGGTCACATGGTCTACTTAATTCAATAATGAGATCTCCTTTGTTTGCTCACTAGTGATCTATGTTCAAACTGAAGTGTCGTCAGTGATACTTTATTCCTATATAACAACCACAATTCTATGATGGAAGGGATTGGTGTGATTTCCTTTATGGTCACATAGTCTACTTAATTCAATAATGGGATCGCCTGTGTTTGCTCAGTAGTGATCTAAGTTCAAACTGAAGTGTCGGCAGTGACACTTTATTCCTATATAACAACCACAATTCTATGATGGAAGAGAGTGGTGAGGTTTCCTTTATGGTCACATGGTCTACTTAATTCAATAATGGGATCGCCTGTGTTTGCTCACTAGTGATCTATGTTCAAACTGAAGTGTCGACAGTAACACTTTATTCCTATATAACAACCACAATTCTATGATGGAAGAGAGTGGTGACGTTTCCTTTATGGTCCCGTGGTATACTTAATTCAATAATGGGATCGCCTGTGTTTGCTCACTAGTGATCTATGTTCAAACTGAAGTGTCGGCAGTGACAATTTATTCCTATGTAACAACCACAATTCTATGATGGAAGGAATTGGTGACGTTTCCTTTATGGTCACATGGTCTACTTAATTCAATAATGGGATCGCCTGTGTTTGCTCACTAGTGATCTATGTTCAAACTCAAGTGTCGGCAGTGACACTTTATTCCTATATAACAACCACAATTCTATGATGGAAGAGAGTGGTGACGTTTCCTTTATGGTCACGTGGTCTACTTAATTCAATAATGGGATCGCCTGTGTTTGCTCACTAGTGATCTATGTTCAAACTGAAGTGTCGGCAGTGACACTTTATTCCTATATAACAACCACAATTCTATGATGGAAGAGAGTGGTGACGTTTCCTTTATGGTCACGTGCTCTACTTAATTCCATAATGGGATCGCCTGTGTTTGCTCACTAGTGATCTATGTTCAAACTCAAGTTTCGGCAGTGACACTTTATTCCTATATAACAACCACAATTCTATGATGTAAGAGAGTGGTGACGTTTCCTTTATGGTCACATGGTCTACTTAATTCTATAATGGGATCGCCCGTGTTTGCTCACTAGTGATCTATGTTCAAACTGAAGTGTCGGCAGTGACACTTTATTCCTATGTAACAACCACAATTCTATGATGGAAGAGAGTGGTGACGTTTCCTTTATGGTCACATGGTCTACTTAATTCAATAATGGGATCGCCTTTGTTTGCTCACTAGTGATCTATGATCAAACTGAAGTGTCGGCAGTAACACTTTATTCCTATATAACAACCACAATTCTATGATGGAAGAGAGTGGTGACGTTTCCTTTATGGTCACATGATCTACTTAATTCAATAATGGGATCGCCTTTGTTTGCTCACTAGTGATCTATGATCAAACTGAAGTGTCGGCAGTGACACTTTATTCCTATATAACAACTACAATTCTATGATGGAAGAGAGTGGTGAGGTTTCCTTTATGGTCACATGGTCTACTTAATTCAATAATGGGATCGCCTTTGTTTGCTCACTAGTGATCTATGATCAAACTGAAGTGTCGGCAGTAACACTTTATTCCTATATAACAACCACAATTCTATGATGGAAGAGAGTGGTGACGTTTCCTTTATGGTCACATGGTCTACTTAATTCAATAATGGGATCGCCTTTGTTTGCTCACTAGTGATCTATGATCAAACTGAAGTGTCGGTAGTGACACTTTATTCCTATATAACAACTACAATTCTATGATGGAAGAGAGTGGTGACGTTTCCTTTATGGTCACATGGTCTACTTAATTCAATAATGGGATCGCCTTTGTTTGCTCACTAGTGATCTATGATCAAACTGAAGTGTCGGCAGTGACACTTTATTCCTATATAACAACTACAATTCTATGATGGAAGAGAGTGGTGACGTTTCCTTTATGGTCACATGGTCTACTTAATTCAATAATGGGATCGCCTTTGTTTGCTCACTACTGATCTATGATCAAACTGAAGTGTCGGCAGTGACACTTTATTCCTATATAACAACTACAATTCTATGATGGAAGAGAGTGGTGACGTTTCCTTTATGGTCACATGGTCTACTTAATTCAATAATGGGATCGCCTTTGTTTGCTCACTAGTGATCTATGATCAAACTGAAGTGTCGGCAGTAACACTTTATTCCTATATAACAACCACAATTCTATGATGGAAGAGAGTGGTGACGTTTCCTTTATGGTCACATGGTCTACTTAATTCAATAATGGGATCGCCTTTGTTTGCTCACTACTGATCTATGATCAAACTGAAGTGTCGGCAGTGACACTTTATTCCTATATAACAACTACAATTCTATGATGGAAGAGAGTGGTGACGTTTCCTTTATGGTCACATGGTCTACTTAATTCAATAATGGGATCGCCTTTGTTTGCTCACTAGTGATCTATGATCAAACTGAAGTGTCGGCAGTAACACTTTATTCCTATATAACAACCACAATTCTATGATGGAAGAGAGTGGTGACGTTTCCTTTATGGTCACATGGTCTACTTAATTCAATAATGGGATCGCCTTTGTTTGCTCACTAGTGATCAATGATCAAACTGAAGTGTCGGTAGTGACACTTTATTCCTATATAACAACTACAATTCTATGATGGAAGAGAGTGGTGTGGTTTTCTTTATGGTCACATGGTCTACTTAATTCAATAATGGGATCGCCTTTGTTTGCTCACTAGTGATCTATGATCAAACTGAAGTGTCGGCAGTAACACTTTATTCCTATATAACAACCACAATTCTATGATGGAAGAGAGTGGTGACGTTTCCTTTATGGTCACATGGTCTACTTAATTCTATAATGGGATCGCCTTTGTTTGCTCACTAGTGATCTATGATCAAACTGAAGTGTCGGTAGTGACACTTTATTCCTATATAACAACTACAATTCTATGATGGAAGAGAGTGGTGAGGTTTTCTTTATGGTCACATGGTCTACTTAATTCAATAATGGGATCGCCTTTGTTTGCTCACTAGTGATCTATGATCAAACTGAAGTGTCGGCAGTGACACTTTATTCCTATATATTAACTACAATTCTATGATGGAAGAGAGTGGTGACGTTTTCTTTATGGTCACATGGTCTACTTAATTCAATAATGGGATCGCCTTTGTTTGCTCACTAGTGATCTATGTTCAAACTCAAGTGTCGGCAGTGACACTTTATTCCTATATAACAACTACAATTCTATGATGGAAGAGAGTGGTGACGTTTCCTTTATGGTCACATGGTCTACTTAATTCAATAATGGGATCGCCTTTGTTTGCTCACTAGTGATCTATGATCAAACTGAAGTGTCGGTAGTGACACTTTATTCCTATATAACAACTACAATTGTATGATGGAAGAGAGTGGTGAGGTTTCCTTTATGGTCACATGGTCTACTTAATTCAATAATGGGATCGCCTTTGTTTGCTCACTAGTGATCTATGATCAAACTGAAGTGTCGGCAGTAACACTTTATTCCTCTATAACAACCACAATTCTATGATGGAAGAGAGTGGTGACGTTTCCTTTATGGTCACATGGTCTACTTAATTCAATAATGGGATCGCCTTTGTTTGCTCACTAGTGATCTATGATCAAACTGAAGTGTCGGCAGTAACACTTTATTCCTATATAACAACCACAATTCTATGATGGAAGAGAGTGGTGACGTTTCCTTTATGGTCACATGGTCTACTTAATTCAATAATGGGATCGCCTTTGTTTGCTCACTAGTGATCAATGATCAAACTGAAGTGTCGGTAGTGACACTTTATTCCTATATAACAACTACAATTCTATGATGGAAGAGAGTGGTGTGGTTTTCTTTATGGTCACATGGTCTACTTAATTCAATAATGGGATCGCCTTTGTTTGCTCACTAGTGATCTATGATCAAACTGAAGTGTCGGCAGTAACACTTTATTCCTATATAACAACCACAATTCTATGATGGAAGAGAGTGGTGACGTTTCCTTTATGGTCACATGGTCTACTTAATTCTATAATGGGATCGCCTTTGTTTGCTCACTAGTGATCTATGATCAAACTGAAGTGTCGGTAGTGACACTTTATTCCTATATAACAACTACAATTCTATGATGGAAGAGAGTGGTGAGGTTTTCTTTATGGTCACATGGTCTACTTAATTCAATAATGGGATCGCCTTTGTTTGCTCACTAGTGATCTATGATCAAACTGAAGTGTCGGCAGTGACACTTTATTCCTATATATTAACTACAATTCTATGATGGAAGAGAGTGGTGACGTTTTCTTTATGGTCACATGGTCTACTTAATTCAATAATGGGATCGCCTTTGTTTGCTCACTAGTGATCTATGTTCAAACTCAAGTGTCGGCAGTGACACTTTATTCCTATATAACAACTACAATTCTATGATGGAAGAGAGTGGTGACGTTTCCTTTATGGTCACATGGTCTACTTAATTCAATAATGGGATCGCCTTTGTTTGCTCACTAGTGATCTATGATCAAACTGAAGTGTCGGTAGTGACACTTTATTCCTATATAACAACTACAATTGTATGATGGAAGAGAGTGGTGAGGTTTCCTTTATGGTCACATGGTCTACTTAATTCAATAATGGGATCGCCTTTGTTTGCTCACTAGTGATCTATGATCAAACTGAAGTGTCGGCAGTAACACTTTATTCCTCTATAACAACCACAATTCTATGATGGAAGAGAGTGGTGACGTTTCCTTTATGGTCACATGGTCTACTTAATTCAATAATGGGATCGCCTTTGTTTGCTCACTAGTGATCTATGATCAAACTGAAGTGTCGGCAGTAACACTTTATTGCTATATAACAACTACAATTCTATGATGGAAGAGAGTGGTGACGTTTCCTTTATGGTCACATGGTCTACTTAATTCAATAATGGGATCGCCTTTGTTTGCTCACTAGTGATCTATGATCAAACTGAAGTGTCGGCAGTAACACTTTATTCCTATATAACAACCACAATTCTATGATGGAAGAGAGTGGTGACGTTTCCTTTATGGTCACATGGTCTACTTAATTCAATAATGGGATCGCCTTTGTTTGCTCACTAGTGATCTATGATCAAACTGAAGTGTCGGCAGTGACACTTTATTCCTATATAACAACTACAATTCTATGATGGAAGAGAGTGGTGACGTTTCCTTTATGGTCACATGGTCTACTTAATTCAATAATGGGATCGCCTTTGTTTGCTCACTAGTGATCTATGATCAAACTGAAGTGTCGGCAGTAACACTTTATTCCTATATAACAACCACAATTCTATGATGGAAGAGAGTGGTGACGTTTCCTTTATGGTCACATGGTCTACTTAATTCAATAATGGGATCGCCTTTGTTTGCTCACTAGTGATCTATGATCAAACTGAAGTGTCGGCAGTGACACTTTATTCCTATATAACAACTACAATTCTATGATGGAAGAGAGTGGTGACGTTTCCTTTATGGTCACATGGTCTACTTAATTCAATAATGGGATCGCCTGTGTTTGCTCACTAGTGATCTATGATCAAACTGAAGTGTCGGCAGTGACACTTTATTCCTATATAACAACTACAATTCTATGATGGAAGAGAGTGGTGACGTTTCCTTTATGGTCACATGGTCTACTTAATTCAATAATGGGATCGCCTTTGTTTGCTCACTAGTGATCTATGATCAAACTGAAGTGTCGGTAGTGACACTTTATTCCTATATAACAACTACAATTGTATGATGGAAGAGAGTGGTGAGGTTTCCTTTATGGTCACATGGTCTACTTAATTCAATAATGGGATCGCCTTTGTTTGCTCACTAGTGATCTATGATCAAACTGAAGTGTCGGCAGTAACACTTTATTCCTCTATAACAACCACAATTCTATGATGGAAGAGAGTGGTGACGTTTCCTTTATGGTCACATGGTCTACTTAATTCAATAATGGGATCGCCTTTGTTTGCTCACTAGTGATCTATGATCAAACTGAAGTGTCGGCAGTAACACTTTATTGCTATATAACAACTACAATTCTATGATGGAAGAGAGTGGTGACGTTTCCTTTATGGTCACATGGTCTACTTAATTCAATAATGGGATCGCCTTTGTTTGCTCACTAGTGATCTATGATCAAACTGAAGTGTCGGCAGTAACACTTTATTCCTATATAACAACCACAATTCTATGATGGAAGAGAGTGGTGACGTTTCCTTTATGGTCACATGGTCTACTTAATTCAATAATGGGATCGCCTTTGTTTGCTCACTAGTGATCTATGATCAAACTGAAGTGTCGGCAGTGACACTTTATTCCTATATAACAACTACAATTCTATGATGGAAGAGAGTGGTGACGTTTCCTTTATGGTCACATGGTCTACTTAATTCAATAATGGGATCGCCTTTGTTTGCTCACTAGTGATCTATGATCAAACTGAAGTGTCGGCAGTAACACTTTATTCCTATATAACAACCACAATTCTATGATGGAAGAGAGTGGTGACGTTTCCTTTATGGTCACATGGTCTACTTAATTCAATAATGGGATCGCCTTTGTTTGCTCACTAGTGATCTATGATCAAACTGAAGTGTCGGCAGTGACACTTTATTCCTATATAACAACTACAATTCTATGATGGAAGAGAGTGGTGACGTTTCCTTTATGGTCACATGGTCTACTTAATTCAATAATGGGATCGCCTGTGTTTGCTCACTAGTGATCTATGATCAAACTGAAGTGTCGGCAGTGACACTTTATTCCTATATAACAACTACAATTCTATGATGGAAGAGAGTGGTGACGTTTCCTTTATGGTCACATGGTCTACTTAATTCAATAATGGGATCGCCTGTGTTTGCTCACTAGTGATCTATATTCAAACTCAACTGTCGGCAGTGACACTTTATTCCTTTATAACAGATACAGATATCGACTTTTAATATTCTTTATGACAAAATGCAATTTATTTATTTAACTTAAAATTGAAAAATCTTCTCGAGATCCAAAGTTCACCATAATTGTTGTTCGTGTGTTTTAATTCAATCTTAATTAAACTTTTAATTTGATCTTAATTTCATGTATTTGATCTTGTGCTGATTGATTTATGCACACACACTGGTGTATTAAGCGGCGGGCAAGATATATATATATATATATATATATATATATATATATATTAGTATCTAGAGTTTGACAGAAGAGAAAACGAATTATGTACACTATTTACATTATTTGGGCCATTGTTCTCATCTTTGTCGGCATATTTATTAGAACGTTTCGTTCGTTGTACGTTCTGACCTTCTTCAGGTGTTTGGCATGTCAAACTGAACCCTTCATTTCGCTCACTAGGGTAGACTGTTCTAGTTCCACGTGCCATGTTTAATGAATGTCTCTTATATGTTATCTCTTGTTAATTCCCCTCTCTAAGTTCTATACCACCGTAACCAGGTATTGAACTCACACTCTTTGGGTCGTCAAGGAGACATGCCATAGTGGATAAAGGTTAAGGAGGTGGGGAACTTGGAGAGGGGAATTAACAGGATACAATTGGTAACTGACATCCATTAGACAAGGCACGTGGAACTAGATCAGTCTACCCCAGTGAGCGAAATAAAGGGTTCAGTTCGACATTCCAACCCCCTGAAGAAGGCCGGAACGTACAACGGTTGAAACGTTGTAATAAATATTGCGACACAGATAAGGACAATAGTACGAATAATGTAAATAGTGTACATAATACCTCATCTCAAATATATATATAGATACAAAACGAATTATATATAAATATGATAAAGCTGGTTATTTTCAGAGTAAATTTGTTCTGCGCCGCACCCACTCTGTAAAATGTCCTTCAGCACTATTTGAACACGAACAACTAAAGGTAAAAAGTATCGGCTCGATCCCGGCATTTTTGGTCGATGAATTCTCCGGCTTTCCTTCGGCGTTTATCGTATTCAGTTGATCTATTTTTCCAATCTCAACTTCTCAATTTTTCACGTGGCAAATTAATTTGAAACGTTTTCTTTTTTTTTTGTCTCGCCTCATATTCTTTTTGTATGCTTGATTATGACATTTTTGTATCCAAGGCCTTCCGACCATATTCCGTTGAAACACCGGTTCACGTACGATCACCGAAGTTAATCAATCTCGAGACTTGATTTAGTACCAATCACTCAAATTCTATTTAAGTTCATAGTGTAGCATTCCCTAACCTTCTGGTTGGGATCAACGTGTTGTATCTGTTCTTTAGATCCCTGTTGTGTTTCTTTCTTAAAGGATCCATGATCAGGGGGATTCCATCTCTGCTGTAGTACCTCCCTCATTGTGCTAAAGATAGAGGTTTCATGGATACCAACACCAGCACAACCGTGGTCATAGGAACTGAGCAATTTTTGGTTTTCGCCCATACGCACGTGTATGGGAATCCCACATTAAATGAAACTTCGTGTCACATCCCGCCAGCATGGAAAGGCGAATAAATACCGGATCAGAGTGTAGTACCTGTGCATGATCTCCACTCCTTCTAAGCTTACATCAAGTGCACTTTCTGACCAAGAAACTTACATAATAATACTGTGTGGTAAGGATTTGGCAAAACAGACGAGTTCGAGGAAAAGGATGTATTGTTTGTTTGTTTAAGGGCACATCAACACCTTATGGGTCTTTTAATGCCGAAATTTCATTTTCTTGGGAGCTTTGAAGTAATAAAAATAGATGTATGTTATTCTGCTTTCACAATTGAATACATGGTAGATGATACTCAGCTTTTGTGCATAATTACTGGAGGCAGTGTTATATGTTTTTTTATGTTGTAGTTTTGTTTAAGTTATATTTTGGAATACAATTTGATTTCATTAAGAAATTATAAGATATTACATGGATTAATGTCATGAAAAAATTATTTCATGTTTCATGTCAGCGTCTTTTTTATCTTTTCCATTGGAATATTGTAATGTTTAAAAATGATGAATAAAAGTTTGATTGATTCATTTGTTTAATGGCACATTAACTCCTTATGGGTCATTTAATGCCAAAATTTAATTTTCTTGGGAGCTTTGAAGTAATAAAAATACCGGTATCCTTTGATTAATGCACTAACATTTTTATATACCAAAATTTGATTAGTGCATTCAATCAGTGCGGTAAAACATTCTTCAGTTTAATTGACAATTGATTTTTTTTATAGTTACTGATGTACAAATTAACTGCACTAATCTAGGGATTACTGTGTATGTTATTCTGCTTTCACAATTGAATACATGGTAGATAATACTCCGCTTTTGTGCATATACATGTTTGTATGAACGTAATTACTAGAGGCGGTGATATGTGTGTTTTATGTTGTAGTTTTGTTGAAGTTATATTTTGGAATACAATTTGATTTAGAAAATTGTAGGATATTATATGGATTAATCTAAAGAAACAGTTCTTTCATATTGTTTGTTGGTCAATTTTGTTCAGTGGCATATCAACACTTCTATGGGTTATTTAATGCCGAAATCTAAATATTTTGTATGTAATTTGATGCTTTCAACTACATATATTTTGTACATTCTTTTATACTTCCAGAGTAAAGGTACAATTTTTAGATATATATTTTGTAGATCATAAAATGTATTGTTCGTAATTATGGTATAAAAATGTATTTTTGTATTTTAGTGTTGCATTGATTATCATTTTGCCATAAAAATGCATTGTTGGTCATTTTATTTTAAAATGAACTGTTGAATTTTGTTTGAGGATTCACTATTTACCCTTAGCTGGGACCCTAGCAGGTGCTACCACCCCGAGTCTGGGTGGAGCTGGGAACAAAAGCAATTAAGTGGTTGTTCCACGCTCCTGAAAACCTCCAATCTTCCGATCAGAGGCCTTGCTGCCAGATGTAGTTTATCGTCATACCCAGGATGAGAAAAGAGTTTGTGAAATGAGAATAGAGAAAAGTGAAAAGAAAACCCGTTGAAAGGTAACAGATTTTCTATATTTATAGCTGAAGAGTGTTCAGTGTCGGAGATAGAATGTTTATAGATATAGCCAGTGGGAACAAAGTCATCAACACTGCATAGTGTCTGCCTGTTTCACTCTGCAGGTGACCATCAGACTAAGTTCTACTACTACTACTACTACTACTACTACTACACCAGAAGAATTTATATATAGGTCACTGGAGGATTAGGGGAAGTGGGGCAAGAAGGAAACTGGCCCTACAAATAGTTTTTTTTTTAAGTTTTAAGTTTATTTACTGTTATGACCTTTACATTGCTTATCTATGCTGGTTGGGTGGTTGGGGAAAGTGTGTATACAAACAGGTTAGGGTTATTTATGAACATGACTTAAAAACTCTTAATTACTTATTTTATTCATTTATATATTTTTATTTATTTGTTTTGTATTTTTCTTTGTTTTGTTATTTGAAATAAAGTTTATTATATTTATGTTATGGGATGGCATTTATTCATTTTGGTCATGACGTAGGTGTAGGTAGTATAATAGCATTTGGTATGAATATCACAGTGGAGTGTGAAACTGACAGTCACTATGTAGTATTGATTCTTATGTTCATCTTATCTATATTTATAAAGACAAAAATAATGAGAGAAAGATTTAAGGCAGGCAGGGATGTGAAGGCATAGAAATGGTGAATCATCAAAATTCCGTATGCAGAAATAGAGCAAAAGACAAATAAAGGAGAAGATGGAGGAGAAAATATTTACCCAGTCCTTGTTTACAAATGAAACAGGTTAAAAAGAATTATCAGTAAAATGAGGGATACGAGAGAGGGTGTTAAGATACATACAAAAGGATTCTTAAGTTATGTATTGAAATCCAGGAAGAAAGGGATTGTCAGGGGTCAGGAATGAATGCAAGCATTACTGATAGAATAAGGCTATTATATGTATAATGTAAATGCATTGCTGATGATTTTACTATAGGAATGCATTGCAAATGAGGAAGGAAGGGATTGTCAATGGTCAGGAATTAATGCAAGGTCTATTATATGTATAATGGAAATGTATTGCTAATGATCTTGAGGATGAAATGTATTTTCAATAGTCAGGAATTTAATCCTTCATTCTTTATAGAATAGGGTTATTATATGTACAAAAAAGTTGAAACCTTCTTTGTCCAACTCACTTCCTAAAATTTGACCAAATGACTAGACAATAAGACATTTGTTTTTTAAATATCTTGGTCTGGCAGAGAACTTTTCCACATTCCTTTGTAATATTTTCATTTAAAATACGTAAAAAAAAAAAAAAAAAAAAAAAAAAAATAGTGTAAATTTATTTACAATATCTTAATAAAATAAATCATATTTTAAATAAAATATTTAAGTAATTTTTCCATCTCAATAAAAATCATTTGATGAGGTTTATCATTTTTTATTTCCATGACTTCTAAAAGTTTATGAACCTGTTATGTATCAGCAAGAAGACGGTTTATTTTTTTCGTTTTTCTAAAAAAAGTTCACTTTCTTCCCCCCTTGGTAGGGATTCTAATTATATCAGTTTTAATCATAAAACGATTGTCTTTGTTCCCATATATTTTATAATTAAACAATATATATTCCTAGCAAAATTGTAGCGTACGGTAATTACCCTTTTCTGTCATTAAAAGTCAATGTTTGTGCATTATTTAAAAAGAAAAAAAAGAGAAGGTTAACCTTAAAATAAAGAGAAACGAAAGAGAGAAACCACAACACGTGAATGATACAGTTGTTTCTCATATAGAACTCACAGGCTGGGAGTAGGGAGCGCAGAGTGGCGGGGGAGGGGGTCGGAAAAAGTACGAAGTGGGGTCTACCACTGATCAAATAACTACAGTCAGCCGTACTTAAAAAAAAAAAAAAAGAAAAGGACTTGGCGTTTTCATAGATGCAAAGTGCAGTTTTGCAAAAAAATTGCACTTCGATCTGAACCAATAATTTCGATCAGCTGTTGTTCAGTTTCTCCTATTGGCGTTAATCTACCTTACTAAGCCGAGCAAGCTCCCTCCACCACCACGTGACGCGAAATGTATTAAACAAATGACGTCGATATGCTAAAGAGGGAGGAAGGGTGGAGCCAACAAACGGTGTAACGTCATATCTGTCGCTAATAATGATTGATCCGGACATTTTCGTGCCTGCCCAGCTGATTGGATTCTTTAGCTTTTAAGAGAGGGCGAAGCTAGTTTCACTAAAGTCAGCATTTATTGAAGAAGAAAAGAAAGAAAGAAAGTTTATATGGCAACGAAGACAGTCGCACTGAGTTGTGTTATTAATGTTGAGGATTGATGCTTCTTACTGACTGCTCAGTGGTGTGTTACGACTCAACTAATCTGCACCAAAAGTGGCGGCTGTTAATCCAAAGTAGATAATCCGTGCCGACGGCGGAGGAAAGAATTAAAACTCGACACTGATTATTGAATTGCATTGTGAACAGCAAGAGATCTCCAAATGGATTTTATGACATAATGGCTGATCGTTTGCTGTCCAGTTTGTAATTTAAGTAAACATGAACAAAATGCTTTTTGTCTTTTTATTAAAGAAAATATTGCATTTTCCTAATCGTAACAGAGAAAATATTTATTACTTACTTAATTTTAAGAAGTGAGATTCCAGTTAAAAATAAAATATGACCGCGAATAAAACAGTATGAGAGAAAAAATTTAACAGACATTAAGGAAGCCCCTAAACAGTTATGTCCCTTCGAACTTACAGTCAGTATTTGTCAATTCAAATGTGTAAGTGGAAAAGCAACCTTCAGGATTACGGTATCGGCATCTTGATCAAAAGGTGATCGTTGAAGTTGACTGAGTCAAATTATTCAAAACACTTTCACGTTGAAAAGAAAAATTATTAATTTATGTCAAGAGTAATAGACAAGTTACTGGCAGCGAAATTCATCGTTAAGGATTTTTAGAGATATAAAAAAAATCCACGTAAAACCCAGAAAACCCTGGGTTTTCTCGTGGAGAGGTAATATATGCTGAGATTTAGCGGATGCAACTCAAAATGGCGTCATGTGATGACGAGATTAGATTCTTTTGAGACAAAAAAATTATATTTCACAAAACTTTCTGGAGGAATGACATGTAATAATTTTATTTAAAAAAATTGTTTTAATTTGATATAGTAGCTGATATATTATAAGATTATAATAATTACCGTTAATTGATGAATATCAACTAAAAACTAGTGGTATTACTATTAATTAAACTGGTATATTTCTAACACTTCCCGCCAAATGTAAAGAAGGAGTAATCAGGTGAGAAGCGATGAGGGTTAAGGAAGGTAACTTAAGGTTACAAAAGGGACAATATTTAAATTTAAGTTTTTTGTTAGTCTAAAAAAGTAACATCTAGAAAATTATTCGATATAACACTTCATGAATAAAAATTGTTATACTTCAACGACGCCAATTTAAAAAAAAAAATAGCATTTAAATGAGATAATATGATTAAAGAAATTCAAATATTCATAAGAATGGCAAGAGGAAATAATTTTTTTAAATATTTAAACATTAGGCAAACTTGTTTTTGTAGTAATATTTGGAAAAACGCAAATATTAAAATAGTGAACACCGTATAAAGGAAAATAAGATAAGTGTTGCTCACGGCTCAGTCACTTTTAAAATCAGTATGTGTGTAGTAAATAAAGTTCTTAGATAGTCAATGTAAGTCATGTAGAGATTATCTTTCAGTGACAAAAATACAAAAACAAGATATAAAACAAACAATTCGAAACTATTGCCCTTTAACGGAGGACTAATTGGCAAAACGCCTCGTCTGAGGGGTCGTCATTTGGATAGAGAGAAAGAGAGAGAGAGAGGCAGTGACAAACAGAGAGAGAGACAGACTGACAGACATACAGAGAGTGTTCTTTTTCCTTATCGGAATCTTATTTTTAATTATTTCACCCCAAAAAAGGCGATAAACCCACTAAGATGCAACGGCTTACTGAGTGTGAAAGAAACTGAGAAAACGTTATATATATATATATATATATATATATATATATATATATATATATATATATATATATAGAGAGAGAGAGAGAGAGAGAGAGAGAGAGAGAGAGAGAGGGAGAGGGAGGGAGGGAGAGTGAAAGCGAGAGAAAAAGATTTGACTCCCTATGATTTAAATACTGGCTGGTAGTGACGCTCATAGTTTCCAGTGGTAAAGTTAATTCAGACATATTGATTTTTGGAGCTAGACTGGTCAACTAACTGAAGAAGGTGCAAAATATATTATATTCTTACTTTTTTTTCTTCAAAGGAATTTCCCTTCTCTTTCTCTGTGGATTAGAGAAAATCTCTCTCTCTCTCTCTCTCTCACACACACACATACACACACGCGCGCGCGCACATATAATTAAAAACTTATATAATTAAAAACCTGAAAATTAAAATGGCCCACATCCAAACTTCGTAAAATCACATAATTTTTTTTTTAGATTAAACCTTATGAAACAAAACTGGTGAAATGCAAAATGAACTCCCCAAACTTTCCAAAAATTCCAAGATATTCCTCTCTCCAAGTGTACCAGTCAACCGAATAAAAATCCCAGTTAAAGGCCCTGGTAAATGAAAATTTTAAAATCCAAACGCAAACACAAGTTCTTGGAAGTTGAAGGCTTAAGCTAGTTTACCGACTGGCGACCTTGTTTTTATTTAGGTGGTTAGGCTCACTTAGTTACCATTTAAAATTATCGCGCATTTGAAATTCCGATTGGTGGAGAATAATCCAAAGGAAGAGTTTTTTTTCCACAACATACAAATTTTATTGTCCTGAGCCAAAAAGCTTCGCCTAAAATAGGCTCAAATCAAGGCGTATTGAGAAAATTTCCCCCGAGCATCTCATTGGCTATTAGCCTTGATTTTAGGCAAAAGGATAAAAACATAGAACTACAATTATATCACATAAATATTTATATATTAGAAATATGCCATTTTAGTAAATTTTAACATTTTCTTAAAATTGTTAACCAATATCAAAGGATCTAGATTAGACTTTTTTCTGTATGTGGCTCAAAATATCTTCTTATGTTGAAACATTGAGAACTTTCAAAGGTTTCCATTAATTTGAACTCAACCTGGTCATTGTTTTTAGAGAAAATATTTTCTCTAACTCCAAACAACAATTAATACTATCACATACAGGGTGTCCTCAGATATGTATACATAATTTGAGTGATTATAAAGTGTTTATTAAAATATATTTCATTTTAAAAACATAATAGAATCTATAGATAGGATATCATTTTTTTCTGACAACGCCTGTAACTAAATTGATGAGCGTTCTAATCCAGAAACTCCTGATAACGCAAGCATCTGAATCATAAACACCGAAAAATATTTCCTTCATTGTTAGCGTACATTCTCGTCCACGGTTCACAATGTCTAGGATCAAAGTGTAGTATCTGTTCCAGCAACAGCCTTAGCCGGTTCGAGGCTCCAACCTGTAGCAATAACAGTCGGCTCACAGCTCCAGCCTGCAGCAGCAACACCAGGGTTTACTCTCGTTATGTATGCAGGCGCTACTGCTGAGCCATGTTTTGAGAAGTGCTAAATCTATACTTTATGAGATGAGCAAATCCACGTGGCTTTGGTTATAATGTCTCTTTAGCACCAGAAAAACCGCTCAACTCATCCATATTATTCGATCCAACATTTTTTTTAACTTTTACTTCCAGATGTAACCAAACATAGATCAAGAACGCTGCCGACAGGGCGCGTTCGCTTCCTTTGTCTTTTGTTGACATTTGAACTCTCGCATACATGCACATATGCACACGTGTATCATACACTCATATTTCACAGGCATATAACTAGTTTTAATGTATTTTCCTTTCATTGCAATTGTGTACTCATGCAATTTCTTTTGTATCTGTCTATATATCCTGAGCCGACCAAGCATAGAAATGAATACAATATGGGAACCAGTAATAAGGAGTGCCAGATAAAAGCGATAATAACAACAACAAAAATTGCAATATGAGCTCTGGTAAAAACATGTAATGATAACAGCAAAAATTGTAATATGAATACTGGTAAAAATGTTTGCTGAAGAGATTAGGTTTATAATACCCAGAAATTTCTATACAGATGTCCACAAGGACACATGGCACAGTATATAAAGGCGTTGTTTAGATCCAGTGACAGGACCCAAAGAGTGTGAGTTCAATACCCGGTTAACGCAGTGGAGAACTGGGAGAGCGGAATTAACAGGAGATAACTGATAAATGACATCCATTAAACATGGCACGTGAAATAAAGACATTCCAACCACCTGAAGAAGGCCGGAGCGTACAACGGCTGAAACGTTGTAATAAAGATGGCATCAAAGATGAGGACAATAGTCCGAATAATGTAAATAGTGCAATTTCTTTTGTTAATAAATTGCATTGTCGTTTCTTTTTAAATTCGATGTTTTCTGTTTTTTTGTTTGTTTGTTTTTTTCGCCGTCGAATGTATCCAGTACTGAATTAGTGAACATCACGCCAGTAATGGTGGACGAATGACCAACAAGAAGTTCGATTTTTTCTTGTCGATAACTGCAAAACGGTAGGTTTCTTCATAATTTAATTGTTAATTCTAGTTCAGCATGTACATTTACACGGAATTATGACAATTTGGGAATATTTTAAGATATATTTAGCGCGCGGTTGTTTGGGCGTTAACAAGCAAATTGACCAAATAATTTAATAAAATAATTTAAAAATAAAATAATTTAATAAAATAATTAAATTTAATAAGTCTTGTTAATTAACCCGTAGCTTTGGGGAGAAGGGGTGGATTCATACCTTTCGCAAAGGGATTTGCACGAAAGCGACTATAACGATCCGAACAGGAATTGGAACTCGTCACTGCGATTAACAATTTCAAGCCATTATCCATTACACCACCCGCACATCCAAGCTTATAACACCTGGTACTCTTAGGCAGTCACCCACCTAGGGACTGACCAGGCTCGGCGTTGATTAACTTCGTACGCGAACCGGATTTTCAATGTTATATGACTGTAAGCGTCTGTAGAATTGACAAAATATGAATGGAAAAAGGAATTGTAGGTTTGACTTGCTATTCTAAATTACAATATTCCTTTGGTCAGATAATCTGATGTGTGGGAGTACCAAATTTTATCACGGTTTTAAAAACGGATATTTTATAAATACATATCTTTTGAATAAAGACAATTATATTTTGAATATATGCATCTGCTACAAGATAAAGTGTTGGATGAAACGATAATGCGAAAGATTGTCTTGTCATGGCTTCTGTTCTGATTAACAGAAAGGTAAAGTTTGACAGAAGAAAGAAAGAAGAGCCATTATTTATTTGACCAGATAAACAAAGAGAAAAGAAGAAAGACGGAGAAAAAAAAGATACACCCACAGATTGTTACTCTCACATTTTCCCTTTTTTTTTTTTTTCTTCTATTTTTTTTTTTTTAAACTGTTGACACGAATATGGCTTAACCATTTCAAAATAAGGGGTTTCACTCCTGGTCGACAGAAATAACAAATGAGAAATCCTTTTCAGTATTTTGTTTCGTCTCGATGTCTGCAAGCGTTCCCGGTTTTAAGTGTATAACTTCTTTTCTTATTCCTTTGATTGTATTTATGTCTTGAGAAGGTTGCTTCCCGAGAACTCGAGAATATTGCAATTCACAGAATGCATGGAAGTTTGATTGATTTATTTTGTTTTATGGCATCTCAAAACCTCAATACGTTATTTAACACCGACAGGATTTTTAGGATGGGTTTCTATGAATTTTTTGTAAGAAATCAGTTTGTAGAAGTTCAAGTATCATTGACGTTTTTTGTAAAGCTTTTAGACGAGAATTTTGCTGTTATTATTACAATAGAAATCTATTTTTATACTTTCATAGTGTTTTGACCCAAGTTTAGGTATTAAATATTTACCAATAGCTGGGACCCCAACAGGAGCTACCACTCCTGGAACAACAGCAATTAAGAGGTGCTTACACATTCCTCAAAACCTCCCAATCAGAGTCCTTGCTCTCGGATTTAGTTTATCGTCCGGCCCAGGATGATGTAATCAAGTTTATCATTCATAAACATTTCAGAAAACTAAAATCATTTAGGTTGATTTTTTTGTGTAAAATAAAAAAGAATCGAATTCAAACAATGAGATTTTAAGCATAAAAGTTTTTAATTTTCTTTTGCTTTCTCATGTAAATTAGCGTTTACACTTGTAATTGCGTTCATATTTTACGTTTGTTTTGAAATTTTGTATTTTTTACAGCTTTTAAGTTTTTAAAAGCAATTTAGTCATTAAATTTATAATTGGGTTTTAGCTTTTATATGCCAAGTAGAAATGACATTTTTGATTGTGACTTCAAATTTTATTTAAACTTATAAAAGATTTTAGTTCGTAATTGACGTTGATAATGTAAGTTTTTTTTTTATTGTACTGGGTTCAGTTTTTTACATTTTTCATAGGTTTTAAATTTCCGTTTTTAATTGTTTTAATTTTGTTGTGGGTGGCACATATTGGCCCGTAAACCGATAGAAAATGCCGGAAGACTTCAACAAATAAAACGAAGAATTCAGTAAAAAAATATATAGTCAAGTTTATTGTCGTTAAAGAAAATACATTGACAAAATATGGCGACATTTCACTAGGTAAAAGATCTCTGCATATGTCATGTAGACCGTGAGAAAAACGTTGTCCTGGAAAAGTATGATTTTTTTCTTTTTGTAGTCGGTGAAGTGTGTTACGGATGACATTGTAGTAGGTCCCGCTAAAAAATAAATTAAGTTATGAATAAAATATGAAATAAAAAAAAATAAAAAAAAATGAATTAAAATTAAAATAAAGAATTTGATTTCCTTTAAAACCCATATCACTTTCTCCCTTTCTCTCCCCCTTTCTCTATACCTCTCTCTCAAGTGCTAATACCCTTGGGAAAGGTATGAATCCTCTTCTTCTCCCTCCAGCTATGGGTAAATAGCAGGACAGACTGGGTTCTATAGCCTTGGATGGCAACTGGTCTAGGAGAAGGAAAATCTCTGAATTCGAAAACCTGCGGAGGGTCGTTTGGGGACCTTGTGGCACGTAGTGCACCAGGTCTCTGTAATCAGCCCTTCAAAAAGAGTGGATGGTCCTGCACGAAACCTTCACCACAATAATCAAATCTCATGTGCTATACATGCAGGTTGGAGACCGCTTGTGAATTCCAAATTCCCATGAAACTCCAATATTGGAGCCGAGCGGGCTCAACCCACCTCGAGTGAATTCCGTTACAAGAACAAGAGAAGAAGAACCTATCTCACAACAAATGAGAAGGCAACGCGTAAATAAAAAAGGGGAAGAAAAAGAAAAAACTGAACCCTGCCGAAAAATGGCTGAAGTTTGCTGTACCAGAGTTTAGCTATTTGTGACTAGAAATCTACCAAAACAAGATAGGCTCCACGCATAACTTCCGTTATAAACAAAAAGGGAAAAGAAAGGAACGCCGGAAAATAAAATAATTTTGGCCAATCAAAAAAATGAACACAAAATAACTTTTGATGTTAGCCAAAACCAAGCTGTGGGCCAGTAGTCTAGACGCCTTGTCAAAAAGGATATAAACAGAAAGTCAAAAGAAGAAACCCGTCAGAGAAAAATACAGTCGCAAATTGTTGCTGTTGCTTTTGCTGTGGGTTGGTTCTTGAGGACTGGCTGCTGTGGGCCGGTTGCTGTGGGTCGGCCGCTGAAACAATATATCTGCTCTTTTTTTTCGAGGCCTTTGACTTCTAAACTACTGAGCGGAAACGGATTTCTCCCGAGTGTTACTAAGATCTGACTTATAAAACGAAATTTCATTATCGCCAACAACAAGCGACTCGCTCTAATCAAAGTCAAAGAAATATTATTTGTTTACATCTTTGGTTATTTTCATTTATACCGAAGATTCCAGTAAATAAATATCAAGAATACATAACAACCTGAAGGCGAGAAGACAATTATAAACTTAAAAGATAAAACAGATTGAAGCATAAATGTACAAAATCAGAAAATCAGTTAAAACGTTGAAAAAAATGAAAAATTTAAAGATGAAAATAATTACAAATTTTAAGAGTAAACCCCATCAACAGATAAGACAAGAACATAATTACAAAGTTAAAAGGAAGAGTCCATTAAAAAAATATTTGAAAGTTACAAATCTTATCAAATTATCAAATTTTAAAATATAATATCCGTTAAAAAGTAGAAAAGCTGAACACAAATACAGATATAAAAGCACATTAAAACATGTAAGTTATAAATCATGACAAATAGAAAGGTGAAAGCACATTAAAACATATGAGCTATAAAACTTTACGAGTAAAATACATTTAAAAGATAAAAATGACTTTTAAATATTTTTAAATTTTTAAATCAATTTTGGATAGTAAATCAAAATAGATTTAAAAAATAAAAGCCACAAAACATTAAAAAGTAAAGGATTTAAAATCCATTCAAAATAAACGTTGAAGATAACACCAAACGTTGACTGAGATTCATTAAAACTTAAAAGCTGTAAAAAAAACATTTACATACGTCAATACTAAAAACCATAAAAACATATTAGCTGAAGATAATTATTAACTTAAAAGCTATAATTTGTCATGAACGCTTTACGCAAAGCGCCAAAATTTAAAATCGATTAAAAAAAATGAACATAATTACAAAGTTAAAGGTTCATTAAAACAAAACGGTGGAATAGTACATACTTAAAATTTAAAATCCATTAAAAAGTAGAAAAGATGAACGCAAATACAAATATAAAAGCTAAAATCTATTAATTATAAATGAAAAATTAATAAAATCTCAAGATAATTATAAACTTAATGGTTAAAATCTATTAAAATAAGATAATTATAATTTAAACGCTAAAATCAATTATACATAATTTACAAATTTAATGGAAAAAATTAAACTAAAACAAAAGAAATGAAGAAAGTTTTAAAGATAAATACTAGAATCGATTAAAAAAAATGCACAGCAAAATTACAAACAGAAAAGCCCATTAACTTAAAGCTGAAAATAATAAAATGACGTTTTGGGTTGGTTTGGTTTAATCAACCTCAATAGGTTATTTAATGCCGACAACATTTTTAGGATAGATTCGTATGAATAGAATATGTATTCTTTGGTTTAGATTGGTTTGGTTTATTTTGTTTTATGGCATATTAACCTCAATGGGTTATGTAATGCCGACAACATTTTTAGGATAGATTCGTATGAATAGAATATGTATTCTTTGGTTTACTTTATTTTTTTTACGGTATATTAACCTCAATGGGTTATTTAATGCCGACAACATTTTTAGGATAGATTCGTATGAATAGAATATGTATTCTTTGGTTTACTTTATTTTTTTTACGGTATATTAACCTCAATGGGTTATTTAATGCCGACAACATTTTTAGGATAGATTCTTATGAATAGAATATGTATTCTTTGGTTTAGATTGGTTTGGTTTATTTTGTTTTACGGCATATAAACCTCAATGGGTTATTTAATTCTGACAACATTTTTAGGATAGATTTGTATGAATAGAATATGTATTCTTTGGTTTAGATTGATTTGGTTTATTTTGTTTTATGGTATATCAACCTCAATGGGTTATTTAATGCCGACAACATTTTTAGGATAGATTCGTATGAATAGAATATGTATTCTTTGGTTTAGATTGGTTTGGTTTATTTTGTTTTATGGCATATTAACCTCAATGGGTTATTTAATGCCGACAACATTTTTAGGATAGATTCGTATGAATAGAACATGTATTCTTTGGTTTAGATTGGTTTGGTTTATTTTGTTTTATGGCATATTAACCTCAATGGGTTATTTAATGCCGACAACATTTTTAGGATAGATTCGTATGAATAGAATATGTATTCTTTGGTTTAGATTGATTTGGTTTATTTTGTTTTATGGTATATCAACCTCAATGGGTTATTTAATGCCGACAACATTTTTAGGATAGATTCGTATGAATAGAATATGTATTCTTTGGTTTAGATTGGTTTGGTTCATTTTGTTTTATGGCATATTAACCTCAATGGGTTATTTAATGCCGACAACATTTTTAGGATAGATTCGTATGAATAGAATATGTATTCTTTGGTTTAGATTGGTTTGGTTTATTTTGTTTTATGGCATATTAACCTCAATGGGTTATTTAATGCCGACAACATTTTTAGGATAGATTCGTATGAATAGAATATGTATTCTTTGGTTTAGATTGATTTGGTTTATTTTGTTTTATGGTATATCAACCTCAATGGGTTATTTAATGCCGACAACATTTTTAGGATAGATTCGTATGAATAGAATATGTATTCTTTGGTTTAGATTGGTTTGGTTTATTTTGTTTTATGGCATATTAACCTCAGTGGGTTATTTAATGCCGACAACATTTTTAGGATAGATTCGTATGAATAGAATATGTATTCTTTGGTTTAGATTGGTTTGGTTTATTTTGTTTTATGGCATATTAACCTCAATGGGTTATTTAATGCCGACAACATTTTTAGGATAGATTCGTATGAATAGAATATGTATTCTTTGGTTTAGATTGGTTTGGTTTATTTTGTTTTATGGCATATTAACCTCAATGGGTTATTTAATGCCGACAACATTTTTAGGATAGATTCGTATGAATAGAATATGTATTCTTTGGTTTAGATTGGTTTGGTTTATTTTGTTTTATGGCATATTAACCTCAATGGGTTATTTAATGCCGACAACATTTTTAGGATAGATTCGTATGAATAGAATATGTATTCTTTGGTTTAGATTGGTTTGGTTTATTTTGTTTTATGGCATATTAACCTCAATGGGTTATTTAATGCCGACAACATTTTTAGGATAGATTCGTATGAATAGAATATGTATTCTTTGGTTTAGATTGGTTTGGTTTATTTTGTTTTATGGTATATCAACCTCAATGGGTTATTTAATGCCGACAACATTTTTAGGATAGACTCGAATGAATAGAATATGTATTCTTTGGTTTAGATTGTTTTGGTTTATTTTTTTTTACGGCATATCAACCTCAAAGGGTTATTTAATGCCGACAACATTTTTTAGTGCTGGTAATATTTTGTTTTGTCAAAAAATCTGTTTCTGGTAATATTTTTCTTTCAAAATTGTATTGCTGTTAATAATTTTTTTCAAAAAAGTATTGCTGGTAATAGTTAACTATTTGCCCATAGCTGGGACCCTAACAGGTGCTACCACCCCGGTTCAGGGTGGACCTGGGAACACCAGTAATTAAGAGATGGTTTCACGCTCCTCAAAACCTCTTGATCAGAGGCCTTCCTGCTGGACGTAGTTTAACGTCTTACCCAGGACGAAATAAAATCACGGAATAAATCTTTTTTTTTTTTTACAAAAATGAAGATAATTAACAACTTTAAAAATATTAAAACGTACATGATGGAAATAGTTACATTGTTGAGGACAAAAATCTATCATTGCATAAATCATTTAAGCAATTGCTAATTAACATCCATTGAATTATAAACACGAAAATAATAAAGGATTTAAAAATTAAAATTCATTATGAAATATTTGCAAAATTAAAATAAAATGAAATCGATTACCAACTTAAAAACTAAAACTTTTTAAAACAAAACTGAAAATAACTTTTAAAAAAAAGAAAGAACTCTATTCAAACGCAGATACTGAAGGCAATTTCAAATGTCTGGGATGCAATCCGTTAAAACAAATACGGTGAATTTAATTATCAAATGCAAAATAATACAGGCTAAAATCAGTTAAAAATGATGTTTAAACCCATTAAAACAAAATTAAAAACATAATGGCTAAAACTCATTAAAATATAAAAAGGTCGAATGCATTAACTTAACAGATGAAGACAAATTCAAACTCGATCGATGAAATAATTAAACAGGAAAACTGAAGATTATGAGTAGAATCCTTTAAACATAAACACTGAAAACTTAATCTAAACAGTAAAAGCCATTAAACCTAAACGCTGAAGACCTCTACAAATCCAAACAGTAAAACTAATTGATCATAAAACATACAAATTAGAAACTTAAAAGTTGAACTCCATTAAAATACTAAGCTAGGAAACATAAAATATCTATAAAAAGCTATGAAGCATAATTACAAACTTAATTATTCAAATATATTATGACATAATGGCAGAAGTTAATTATAGTCTTAAAAAGAGTTACATATATAAAGGCTAAAATCAATTTAAAATGATGATTAAATTCATTAAAATAAAATTAAAAACATAATTGCTAAAATCTATTAAAATTCTATTAAGTCATAAAAGCTGAAGACGAAAAATCGGAATGAAAATCCATTGAAAGATGAACGCTGAAGACAATTACAAATCGTAAAGCAATTAACGCATAAACAGTTGCAAACTTAAAGGCAAAAAACAATTAAAACATAAATGTCTGAAATAATTAGGAACTTAAAATGAATTCTAAAGACCAACATGAAAATAATTAAAAGCTTAGTTTCAAATCTATAAAAGTTGGCGATTGAAATTTGAAATGCTCTCGTCTCGTAAAACGGAAGCGTTGAAGTCAAAGACAAAAACCAAAGTCAAGATGATAAAAGATAACAGATGAGTTTAAAAGGATTGCCTAAAAGTCATTAAATCAAGCAAGTTGAATGCATACAAAGAAACAGAATCGCTGAAGATAACTTCATAGGTCAAGAAAATTATTTAAGAAAATAGCTACAATGATAAACACTCTAGACAAATGATAAACTTAAAGGTTAAAACACATTAAAACATAAAGGTACAAAGTATTACAAACTCAAACACACATTAAAATAAAAAAAATCGCAATATAAATAAAGGTGAAAACACATTAAAACATAAAATTCGCAATGTAAATTAAAGGAGAAAACACATTAAAACATAAAATTCGCAATGTAAATTAAGATGAAAACACATTAAAACAAAAAATTTGCAATGCAAATTAAAGGTGAAAAAAAATTAAAACATAAAATTCGCAATATAAATTTAAGGTGAAAACACATTAAAACATAAAATTCGCAATGTAAATTAAAGGAGAAAACACATTAAAACATAAAATTCGCAATGTAAATTAAGATGAAAACACATTAAAACAAAAAAAATGGAATGTAAATTAAAGGTTAAAACAAATTAAAACATATAATTCGCAATATAAATTTACGGTGAAAAAACACATTAAAACATAAAATTCGTAATGTAAATTAAAGGTGAAAACACATTAAAACATAAAAGCGACAAATCATTAGCAACTTTAATGCGAAAGCACATTAAAACATATGAGCTATAAACCTTTACAAGTAAAATACATTTAAAAGATAACAGTATCTTTTAAATGTTCTTAAATTTTTAAATCAATTTTGCCTTGTATCAAAATAGATTTAAAAAATAAAAGCCACAAAACATTAAAAAGTAAAGGATTTAAAATCCATTCAAAATAAACGTTGAAGATAACACCAAACGTTGACTGAGATTCATTAAAACTTAAAAGCTGTAAAAAAAAACATTTACATACGTCAATACTAAAAACCATAAAAACATATTAGCTGAAGATAATTATTAACTTAAAAGCTATAATTTGTCATGAACGCTTTACGCAAAGTGCTAAAACCTAAAATCGATTAAAACATGAAATTAACAGAAAAACAAATAAAAATATGCAAACTATAAAACAATAGCTGAAATAATTGTAAATATCGGACTAAAATCGATTAAAAAATGGAAGCTCAAAATAAATACAAAAATCAGAAGCTACAATCCATTAAAACAAACGCTGAAGATAATTCCAAATTTACAGGCGCAGTACTAGACTGGAGTCGAGTTCTCAGCAACTTACAGTTGAACTAGCTAGATTTAGCCGCAAGTTCTATGCTGACAGTTTCTTTTCTCGCACTTCTCACTTGTGGAACTCCTTCCCGGCTCCATACTTTTCAGACAACTCTCATTTGGAAAATTTTTTAAATGCAATGTCATCCCACTCATTATTAATGTTTCTGTTCCTAATTCTTCCACACCCAGTAACCCCTTATGTCTTAGTGGCTTTATTGCCTTGCTTCTGGAACTCACATTCGGCTCCATGCTTTCCAGCCAACTTTAATCTTCAAATATTTAAATGAAATGTCAATCGCTATCTTCTGTCTTTCTGATTACTCTTTCCTCTTCCCGCTCATTATTAATATTTCTGTTCCTAATTCTTCTATACCCAGTATCCCATTGCGTCTTAGTGGCTTTACTGCTTTGCACAGAGTAATACCGATTAAAAAAAATGGTTAAAATCCTTTCAAATAGAATTTGAAAGAATTACGAATTTAATGGCTACAATTCATTAAAAATAAAACCTCAAAATATAACGCTAGACGCAGTTACAAACTTTAAAACAGAAATCCACTTGAAGCAAATACGGAAGAGAATTTCAAACTTAAAATCTAAATTTCATTACAGGAATAAAAGCTGTAGAATCTTAAAGACAGAAACACATTTACTACAAGCGTAAAACCTGAGCATAATCATAAACTTAAAGACATAGACGGTGGGGGCTGGTTAGTAAAATTATCCAATACAAAAAAACTATATAGTTTTAAATTAGATTACCTCATATAATGGAGTCTTTAAAAAAAGGACATGTTTAAAACAGGTTTATGGAAAAATTAACGGCTTTTTATGACAAATTAAGTGATGTCTTTTAGGAACACTGGGAAAAGAATTTGTCAAAATTTAACAGTCCCGGGATACGTTGAAGGCAAGATGGACAGAGAAAAGCAGATAATAAACTAACTAATGACTTTCTGTAAATGGTTGGCAGAATAGGGATTAAGAGAGATGGCAAAAAGACACTGTTGAGAGTTACAAAAGACAGGAAGTTGTGGAGAGCTATGATCGCACAAGCCCTGATATTTCTTTGCTAATCTCCTTATTTTAACTTCATCTTAACTAACATTTTTATAACTGAGTTCAAGCTTTATGTTTCTTACATTTTTCTTAAAATTCTTAATACCTTTTTAGAATTTTTTAATACTTTAAAAGATTTTTTTAATACTTTCTAGAATTTTTTAATACGTTTTTAGAATTGTTAATACGTTTTTAGAATTTTTTATACGTTTTTAGAATTTTTTAATAGTTTTTTTAGAATTTTTTAATACTTTCTAGAATTCTTTAATACTTTTTAGAATTTTTAAATACGTTTTTAGTATTTTTTAATACTTTTTTAGAAATTTTAATACTTTTTAGAAGTTTTTAATACTTTTTAGAAGTTTTTAATACTTTTTAGAAGTTTTTAATACTTTTTTAGAATGTTTTAATACGTTTTTAGAAGTTTTTAATACGTTTTTAGAATTTTTTAATACTTTTTAGAATTTTTTAATACTTTCTAGAATTCTTTAATACTTTTTAGAATTTTTAAATACGTTTTTAGAATTTTTTAATACTTTTTTAGAAATTTTAATACTTTTTAGAAGTTTTTAATACTTTTTAGAAGTTTTTAATACTTTTTTAGAATGTTTTAATACGTTTTTAGAAGTTTTTAATACGTTTTTAGAATTTTTAATACTATTTTAGAATTTTTAATACCTTTTTAGAAATTTTAAATACTTTTTAGAACTTTTAATACTTTTTAGAATTTTTAATACTTTTTTTAGAATTTTTTAATACTTTCTAGAATTTTTAATACTTTTTTCTAGAATTTTTAATACTTTCTAGAATTTTTAATACATTTTAGAATTTTTAATACCTTTTTAGAATTTTTTTATACTTTTTAGAATTTAAATTTACATTTTAATTAATGTTTTATGTTCACTAGATTTTCGTAAGTTAAACTTTTAATGTCATTTATAATTTCACTTTATATTTTAATTCATGTTTTATCAATATTCTAGCATTGCAAAACTTAGTCGATTGCTCTTGAACCAGCTATAATTTACCCACGTGTCAAACAAGAAGATGTCTGGCTATATCCGCGAAAATTGAGTCGCCAGATTTGTTGGAACCAATTCATCAGAACGATAGTACGTCTATTCCAGCCTTCTATTTTCTCTCATGCTATATGACCGAAAATTGCCGCAGTGACGACCAAGTCAGCTTATCCAGTAAGACCTTAATACATTACTTTTTTCCTTGTCTTTTGATGTGTAGCTGTTTCACAAACTGGAAACTATTCTTGCATTCATGTAGATAAAGCATTTTCTCTCAAACATATACACATGTCCTTGTTTGCTTTACCCATGAATAAATTGGGATAACGTGGGTTAGGGTAAAGCTTAAATTGGGATGGTTACGCAAGCGTTTCTCCACTCAGTCAAGGGCCATAAGTGATACACGACTGGGCGATTATATCTCTTTCGATTCATGACTGAAGGTTTTCCCGCAGTAGGTTGCTGTCGCTTTCTGCCGCAGACTGGTTGCCAACCAAGGCTATTCAACCTATAGCTGGGAGGATATGGATTCATACGTTTTCCAAAGATATTTACACGCAAGCAAATGTAACGAACCCGATTAGAATTCGAACTCGGCTTTTTTATTTCTCGTTTCTCCGAGCCGATATCCATTCTACGACCCGCACATTCAAATAATATGGCCATTCAAATAATATGGATCCTTATAAATATGTAATGGTGTTTTTTTTTTTTTTTGAAGTTTATATTTTAATTATTTGCAGGAGGGGATTGCTATTGTTTTCATCAATCCTTCTTCATCGAAGCCATTAGCAAAACGAACAACAGATTTTGAGCGGAAAAAAACAAATTGGACCCACAAGATATGCGTTTCAAAACAATTCTTCTTTATCTGTGTCAGTTGAAGAAGTATTGTTCAGTTTTGTACAAAAAAGTTCACTTTTTTCTTTTTCGTTTTGATTTGTAGTATAGTGAAAAAGTTAAGGAGTGGTAGTAGGAATAACTTACTGGTTGCTGAAATTAACCTTGTTCGTGCTCCTTGATATCTACTTTGTAGTCAGGTCATGACTGCTATAGAGAGAGAAAGAAAATTTTATGACTAGTCTAGCTATATAGTTTGGGGGATTTGAAAGAGGCTCTAATTGGTCAGTAAATTAGATAAGGTATGTGATTTATTTTATTGTAGTTTATTTTATTCTATTTTTTAAATCATTTCACCTCAAGCTAGCTGATAAAGCTACTAAGTATACTAGAATTTTCATTGGCCAAAAAAATTATATGTCATGTGATTTGTTTTCTACTACATCCGAAGTTATTAGCAGCAGCTCTCTAAAAAAAGAGTCGAGTGCTAAAGTGTAATAGTGTTTTGAATGATATAGTGTTTTTATTAGTATTTTAATAGTGTTTTAATAGTATTTTAATAGTGTTTTAATAGTATTTTAATAGTGTTTTGGATTGATGTACAAAATAAGTTTATGTTTTAATGTTTTTAGCATTTTTAAGTTTATCTGATTTGACATTTTTGCTTTTATGTTTTCCCTATTATAAATGTGAATTAAATTTTAGACTTTTAGATTGTGTTTGGGTTAAGGATTTTTTTTTTTGTTATGCTTTTCGTATTATAATTGTGTAACTTTTTTTATTTGAATGAATCTTTTATATTTATTAACGGTTGTAAGTATTTACGTTTATTTCATATCATTATTTAAATCATTTCTCCTCAAGTAAGGAGATAAAGCCACTGAGAGTAAAACTGAGTTATTGAGATGAGGGGGCAATAAAAGATAAAGTATTAAGCGGACGGAGGTTTACGACTGACATTGCATTTGAATTTTTGAAGATCGTAGTTGACAGAAAAGCAGGAAACCGGAAGGCAGTTCCACAGACGAGAAATGCGAGAGAAGAAACCATTAACACAGAATTTATGGTTACATCTAGCAATTTTAACAGTAAAATAATGAGACCTAACTGCCAATCTAGTACTGAACTTAATGTGTTAAGTCGAGGTACCATAGAGGAAAGTTCGTCAGAAAAATTGCCATGAAAATATTTTATTGAAAAAGGCTCAAGGAATTTATGTTACGGTGGTGGGAAAATGACAGAAACCTAGATATCAGGTCAGGACCGATAACATTGCAGATATTTCTTTGGGATTCTGTTAACATCGATACAGAGCAAAAGCACCAGACCCGATGTAACATCAATGTCCAATGCATGGACGAATGGTAGACTTATAAATGTGTAAGATAGATTCTGGTGACAAAAATTGCCTAAGCCGACACAGTGAACCAACTTTTCTAGAACTAGACCTAGCACTTGATTCAATATAATCGTTCCACTTTATGCCAGTGGGAAACAGGAGACCGATAGGACACAATGGACCACTCTCCTGGACGATTAAACACAGCACTTTCCTTTTGGACGCATTGAAGTTAACATGCCATTTCTTGCCCCAGTTAACAATCGATTAAAGATCAGAGTGACCTTATCGAATCTATCAGACTTACCATTAAGGCAGGAAGAAATAGTTGTGTTGTCTGCATTGATACCGACTCTAGATCTGATGGTATCGGAAAAGCCGTTGATAAAAATTAGGGTCAAAGTAGATCGAAGAACAGAGCCCTGGAGGATAAATGCATTAATTCAAAAAAGATTTAGAAGAGTGGCCGTTCAAGATGACATCATTACAAGAGATATCCAAAGCAACAATCCTTACTTCGTCATTCTTATCTAAAGCTTACCAATCTTACAATCAGCAATAACTGTCGACACATCAGCAGTTGATCTAGAGAAGCGAAAATTATATTGTTTGAAGGCTCTACGAGGTAAGATGCTTAACCAAATCGTAGTTGATTAGAGCTTATAGAACTTTACTATAAAGAGGTCGAAAAATTAATCCGGCAGAGCTGACAAAATTAACGTGGCCGCTGCTCTTGAAAACGATCTCCAGACAGTGGTTAACTGGGACAGGAAATTGCTTGTAAACTTTAATGCCTGTAAAACTAAACTGTTCTCATTTAGCCGCCACAGAGAAACTTCCCTGTCCCACATCAGCATGGTTGATACTCGACACCGTGAGAGTATCTCGTTGCGCCTTTTTGGCCTCACGTTTTCCAATGCCTTGAGGTGAAACAACTATATTGAATCAATAGCTGCATCTTCTAAGCTTCTAATCCAACAGTTTCTTTTCTCGCACTTCCCGACAGTAGAACTCCCTTCCTCTTACTTGCTTCCCTGATAACTACAATCTTCAAAAATTTAAATTCAATGTTAATCGCCATCTTCTGTTCCCTTGATCCCCGTTCTTCTTTTATTCTTTCCCCAGTCCCCCCCTCTATACACAGTCTTTTTCTAGTGGCTCTCCCGCCTTTTTTTTTTTTGGCGGTGAAATGCTTAAAAAAAACGGTCAATATTTAGAAGGATTAGACGGTTCGCCTCAATTCTTACAAACAGGAGTTTTTAATTAATTGATTTCAAGTTTCAAGCCTAGTTTTTTTTAATTAATTTTCATTTTATATTTTTAATGGTGTTTCGCATTTACCGAATTTGACGGTGTATAAGACGCACCCCAATTTCAGCAGGGCAAATCAAGCAAAAATTAGTAAAATTATTAGTAAATGGTACAGCCTAAGTTATATTTATGAGGTATTATTTTGGTTAAACAAGCCATGATTACAATTAAATGAAAAATAATAGGAAAAAAATAACACTGCCTATAAAAACTTAAATATTTCCTTTATATAATCTGTACAATCTGCGTCTTGTAAACGTCTTATTGGAATAAATATTTAATTGTACGATTGTACAATATGTGGCACAAGACCAAAAGGGGGTTGGGGAAAAGGATGGTATTCTTCTGTCTTAATTTCTAAACTTAGCGAGCCACAAACATTGACCCAAACATACCAACAATAGTCCTACCACCAAAACAACACATTCTCTCCTACCTTTCTTTCTACATACACCGTAATACCCCAATGTCTTTATGAAATCCTAACTAGAACGTCTTATTGGAATAATTAGGATATAAAAATTCAGATTATATTTATACCAATGCAACCGGAAGTTATCACAAGAAAACTATTAACGAAACAAATATATTTTACAAATATATAATTTGAATTTATTGCATATAATTTTAGTGAAACAAAATACTAATATTAAACGTGATTAAATTAATGTAATGAATATTATCAATGATAACACTTTTAATCTGCATAATAGCCTTTTAAATAATGACAGTAGGTATATAAAAGTTACTCTAAAGTCTAAGCTAATAAAACTTGCCAGGTAGGTAATTTTGGCCGATTATCGTGAATTTTAAACCTACATATGGCATATAAGATGCAGGGGAATTTTAAAAGATATTTTTAGTAAAAAAAAGAAGAGTGGTGCCTTTATATGCAGTCAAATACGGTAAGTAAATATTTCGATTTAGGTTTTGTTTGTTAATCTTTACGTTTGGAAAGTTTTTTACTTTGATTTTCTAAGTAACTTCAAGTTGCCTGTTTTTAATGGTCAAGTTAACAATTTCGACAGACTTTCTTTTGTCCTTAAATAATTGGATTAATATTTGAAGCCGATTATGACTTTCATCTTTCACGTTTCTTATGGTTTTTAGCCTTTTTAAGTTTAGAAATGAATCAAGCTTTATGTTATTATACATCGCATCTTTAAATTAATTCACGTTTTAATTTTTTTATGGTGTCAAATCTTTATTTTTCTAACGATTTTTTAACTTTTATATAAATTTATAATTGAATTCATGTTTTAAATTTCATGGCGTCAGATTATTAATTTTGTAATGGTTTTTAGCTTCTAAGTTTATAAATGAATTCACGTTAATGTGAATTAATGTTTTCCTTTAAGCTGGAAATGCAATTTAAATTTATAATTACATTTATGAATTATGTTTCTTCAGCGTCTTACTTTCAAATTTGTAATTATTTGTGTAATGATCTAAACTCTTCGTCTGGGACTAATTTTCCCGCCCCAAACTTCATCAATAGAATCCATATCGAAAATCGAACCAACGTAGGCAAAACGTTATCATAATCAGAAGAAAATAAAATAAAAATAATCTGGCTTTTGACTCTCAACAAATGTCATCAACAAGTGGATATAAGAGTTGTGCCAGTGCCTTTACAAATCCTTGGCTTTCTTATATGCCTGACTTACACTGCACTCCTTTCATGAACATAGGCTCATGTTGAATCACCGGTTTTCGTATGATCACTGAAGTTAAGCAACGTCGAGTCTGGTCACCACCTTGACGGGTGACCGCTTGAGGATACCAGGTAAATATAAGTGAGGAGGGTGTAATAAATAACGGCTCGGAATTTTTGACCGAAGATTCCAGCTCCAATTCCCACTTAATTCGTTATATTCATTTACGTGTAAATACCCCTGGGAAAGGTATGGATCCGACTTTTCTCCCCCCAGATATAGATTAATTAGTAACACTTATCACAATATATATATATATATATATATATATATATATATATATATAAGTAAAAAACTGTGGGTAAGTAATCCGAGTGAATCCTAATAATATAAAAATATTAAACCTGATCCACAAAGAGAGCTCAATGTATTTAATACAGAGCATATATAAATAAATTACATATAAATGAAACTAAAAAAAAAAAAAAAATCCAAAACATTTGAATGGCCATTTCACCCTGCAAGAAATTAATCTTCCGAGGTTTATCAACACCAAAGGGTTTGAAGATCAAAAACTCTTTGGTGTTGTGCGGAGTGGAATGGCCACTCACATGTTTTCTTAGTTTCCTATATATATATATATATAGATAGATAGATAGAAAAACATACATATATTACTCTTCTTTTCTGACGTAAGTGAGATGTTATTGCAGTCGCATGAAGTTTTTCTGAATAAGAAATGGTGTAGCGGCCGCGCGCGCGTGTGTGAGAGAGATAGAGATGCTACGTGGTTTGGTTGAGAAAAAATATCGGTTCGCCTAGGGAAACGAGACACGTCTTATCAGTACAGAATGTTGTGGGGAGGGGGTTGAAGAAAGAAAAGAATCTGCGCTTTTTCCTTCATATACTGTTTTATGCAACGCCATCTCACGGGCGTTAAGGGAAGACCTTTTGGCAGAGAAAATCCCACATTTGTACTGGTTTTATTCCTTAAGATTTTAACTGAATTAATTATTTGATTTAGTTTTAATTTTAGAGTAAACGTCATCCAAACTATCTATATCAGAAATGCCAAATAAAATCAAGATAAAGTCGTCATTTCGAAGGCGTTTTTCTTTCTATTTTGCCATTTACTTATCATGTTTGCAATAGTTTTTAATCTTTCAGTTCATAACTGAATTTAAGTTTATGCTTGTTCCTTTTTTTAATCGAGTTCACCCCATGCAAGGCAGTAAAGCCACTAAGACACAAGGGGTTACTGGGTGTGGAAGAATTAGGAACAGAAACAACAATAATGAGTGGGAAGAGGAAAGAGTAATCAGGGGGACAGTAGATAGCCATTGACATTGCATTTAAATATTTGAAGATTAAAATTGACTGGAAAGCATTTAGCTGGAAGGGATTTCTACAAGCAAGACAGTAAATCCATTAAGACACAATGGATTACTGGGTGTGGAAGAATTAGGAATATAAATATTAATTATGAGCGGAAAGAGTAATCAGGAATAGATAGCGATTGACATTGCATTTAAATATCTGAAGATTAAAGTTGGCTGGAAAGCATGTAGCCAGAAGTAGAATTCCACGAGAGAGAAGTGCGAGAAAAGAAACTGTTAGCAGAGAATTTGCACCTACATCTAGCCAGCTCTACTTTAAATTTATAAGAAACTCACTACCAGTCTAGTACTGCGTTTAAATAAAAAATATAGCTACCATTGTGAAGAGCAATATTTATTTACGCTTCAAATACAGAAAATGTGGCACAAGGTCAAAAATAGGGAATGGGGAAAAGGACGGTCTTCTTCTGTCTTAAATTTAAACTTATCTAGCCACAAACACTGACCCAAACATACCACAATATTCCAAAGCAACCAAAACAACACATTCTTACTTACTTTTCTTACTACTGTCACCATAATACTTCATTGTCTCTATGAAAATCCTAACTAGTCCCTACATGTACAATTCATTGTCTGGGGGTGGGGGGATAGAACAACAATTTAAAAACTAGCCCCAATGAGTATTTACAATATGAAAAACACAACTATTTACAAAAAAACAAATAAAATAATGTTAGTAATAACCCCCCCTCGCCTAAATGTGGTAGAAACATCGGTTAACTGGAAGAAATCAATGCATTACTTTAATAATATAAAACATTCATTCATTCCATACACTCAAAGAAACACTCAAACAAACACATCAACAAATACGAAAAACATGCCCGAAACGAAAGGCGTCCCGCGTCCACCAGAGAAACTGACATCACTGACCCCACCTAACGAGGGAGGGGATGGGGAATTAAACTAAAGAAAAATAGGGACAGAAATAAAAGGGACAACAGCGAAGAGTTCATCCGAACAATTACCATGAAAGTATTTATAGAAAAGACACAGAGAGGCAACCTTATGGCGATGGGAAACTGACTGAAGCCGGGCTGCCAGACTAGGACCAATAATATTGTCGATTCTCTTTGGATTTTATCAATGAGCTCAAGGTAAATAGCAAGAGCGCCGGGCCATATGTGGAAGCAAGACATCTTTATAATGTTTATTTGTTTATAAATGAAACCCTGTTTTATGCTTGTTATGGGTTTCGCCTTTAAGACTGTAATGATTTTTACAGTTGAAGGTTTTCATTGGATTCATGCTTTATTATTTTGCTCTATTTTTGGAGCTTAAGTTTCTAATGGGCCTCTCTTTTGTCGGATGGTATTTTCGTCTTTAAGCTTATAATTGACTTCGTATTTTAAGAATATTAATCCGCACTTTCACTCAAGCAGAATGTGACAAAAGGTCGTATTTAAGCAGGAGATCTCACGCATATATGGACGACGGGGCGAAAAACTGCTTTTCCCTTTTGATGGACAACGACGGCACCAAGTAATGACCCTAGCGCCCCACCTTTCCGAATAAGAGGTATTGCCTGGGGTGATGGCCCCCACGAGCTTGATTATATTAAATGCTTAGTAGAATACCTACCACCTTACCTTGAGTGCCAATGCACTTCGCTTAACGGCGGTTAGGTGGCGTTGTATTAAGCTGTATAAGAAGAAAGGACAGAAACTCTCTTCCTTTTTTTTTTCTTTCTTACAGACAAGAAACTGCAGTAACGAGACGTGTTTAGTTTCCCCACCGGGGCGATTTGTTTCTCCGAGCGAACCGACTTTTTATTCAAGCAAACCATGTGAATAAAGTCAAAAGGAAAATTTATCTTGGCCAACGCGTTTCATCCTCTGATAGATTTTATCAAGGTAAATATAAGGATTTTATTTTTGCGACAAAAAACAAAAGGAAAAATGTTAATTTTTCAGAATTTTTAAATCTAAGAGATATTCATAAATATTTATCAACTGAAAAGTCAAGATAAATTATGGAAGATGCTAAGTAACATAATTTAATGTCTAATAAACGAAAGTTAGTAAATTATGTTGAATTTTTTTTAATGCAATTAGTATTTCGCTTATGATTTTATCACTAAAACAAACAGATTTATTTTAATAACAAACGCTTAAAAAAAACATTGATTTTATTAAACATTCACTCATTTAAAAAAAAAAAAAACGTTGCTTCAGGGTCACCTCCGGGATTAGGGGCATTGAAGCTTAAGCTTCATTAGTTTCATAGTAGATTCGCTGCTGTGTGTAAGGAACAGAGAATCAGCTCGTCTTTTACAGATTATGGCTTTCATTTCCAAAATTTGTAATCGCTTTTTGGCCTGCAATTTCGATATTAATTTCATGCCTCAGGTTTCTTTTTATTGTTTTCGTGTAAATATTTATAATGACTTTTTGCATTTAAGTTTAGAATTGGCTTCATATTAGAAACTCGGATTATTCGGATCTGAACGCTTATTTTGGTTGTTAGACTCAAGAAGTTTCAAGCATTGTTCTCTTCGAAGATCTTCAGATGTCTGACGACGATACTCGTGTGCCCTCTTGAAATATTAAAACCGAACCTTTTATTCCTTGGAATAGGTTGTTGTCATTCCACTTACCAATTTTATTGACCATTGTGACGATTGTCCATTTCTATCTGTCCAAGAGATAATATGGCCTAGTGGATTAAAGTGTAGGTTAGAACACCAGATTGTCTTAACCTTTTCTTCCTTGTGGCCCACTTTTGGTGTCAAAAGAATTTCTGGATTACATAAGCACAAATAGAAATTCAAAATAGCAGCAAATACATTTACAAAAGCAAAATATAGTAGAAAATATAAATCCTGACTAATGACTACACTGTTTCTGGTGTTTATTTATCAGCTTGTAAAGTTGAACTTCTAAGCCTTTGTTCAGCTTCAGGCATAAGTCTCTCCCAGGCGCATTTAAAAAAAAAAAATTCTCAGACGTACTTGTGGGGCCTGGGGGCCAACGTTGAGAATCATTTGCTACAATATACGTGCTTCACTGGTAATAATGATTGCAATCCCTAGACGTAGTAGTGTTTTTTTTTTGTTTTTTTAAATCATTTCACCTCAAGAAAGGCAATAAAGCCACTAAAATGCAAGGGGGTTACTGAGTGTTAGAGAATATGAGAAAAACTACTATTAAGGAGAGAAAACAATAAAAGAACAAGAATTAAGAAGATAATGATTGACATTACATTTAAATTTTTGAAGATCAAAGGCAATAAAGCCACTAGGACGCAAGGGGTTACTGAGTGTTAGAGAATATGAGAAAAACTACTATTAATGAGAGAAGACAATAAAAGAACAAAAATTAAGAAGACAGAAGATAACGTTTGACATTGATTTTCAAAAATTTAAATGCAAAGTTGACTGGGAAGCAAAAAGCCAGAAGAGAGTTCCACAAGTGAGAAGTGCGATAGAAGAAATTTTTAGCACAGAAATTATGGTTACAACTAGCAGCCATTTCAACTGTAAAATGAGGAGACTTTGCTGCCAAACTAGTACTGCACTTAAAGTCTAGGTACCATTGTGGAAAGTTCATCAGAACAATTGCTATGAAAGTATTTATAGAAAAAGGAAGAGAAAATCTGTGTTACGGCGGTGAGAAAATAATTGAAGTTGAGATACTAGATCAGGACCAATAACATTGCAGATTCTTCTTTGGATTTTATCAAGAATCTCTAAATATATAGCAGGAGCACCAAACCAGATGTGATAGCAATATTCAAATACTCTTTTGCTTTACACTTTCCTGACAGTGTCTTAGCGGCAATATTTAATCCTTGTATCCGCAGAAGACAATGTATCAAATGGACAGTTATTCTCTTGACACTTTTATTACAGTGAATGGCAGGCTTATAAATATGTAAGATAGATTCTGGTGAGAAAAATTGTCTAGCACGACACAGTGAACTAACTTTCTTAGCTGCAGACTTAGCAATTGATTCAATATAGTCTTTCAACTTCATGTCAGCTGAAAACGTTTGTCCAAGAAGGTGCAATGAATCAGTTTCCTGGTGGCTAGCATCAGCCATGCTGATGGAAGGCAAAAAGCCTTTACTCAGGGTAGTTTCGTTTATGAGACGCTAAAATTAACAAGCCACTCCTTGCTATATTTAACAACAGATTTTCGGTCAAAAATTCACTTTGTTTTCATCATTATTGTTTTAGCCACTAATTGACTTCATTTTTGATTTTCATGTCTTTTAAAATTTTAGTTCCTAATTTTATAATTAAGTACCTTTTAAGTTTGTCACGACGTTCGTCATTTTATTTTGGGGGCATTTTTAACCTTTTTATTTAATTTCAATTTTAAAATTGAAAATTGATTTTCTTATTTTTATTCTTGTAACGCTATTTAATCTTAAAGTTTATTAACGACTTTATATTTTTATTTAAAATTTATATATTTTCAGTTTGTCACAGGTTTTAGTCTTTTTTGTTTTAACTAGCAGTACAACCCGCCTTCGATCGGGTGTTTCATTACTGGGAATTGTTGCCGTTCAATTGGAGCAGTTTAAGTCAGCCAACCCGAAAATCAATATGAGTAACAACAATTGGGTGCAACTGAGGTACATCCCCAAATGAGGGTTTAACAATTTGAATGGGGGGGGGGAGGGTCCTGAAAAGGGTCGTTTTTGTGTTCTCAATCTTGCAAGGAAAGAACCTCTTTTATGGACTGTCACAATAATAATATACGATAATATTTATTTATAATATATTTTTTTTTATAATTCAAATAATCTTTTGCGCTAGATTTCAACTCTTTGAATTGATTGTATGCTGATTCTTACAGACATTAAATTGTCTTTGATTTTTGCACAAAGTGTAAAAAATCAGTTTTTCCGATTTTTCACCTTCAAGGATGTAATTTTTTCCAGTTTATTTTTTCCAAAGTCTATGGATGGTTAGTGCTAAGTCATGTGCGCTGAAACAAACTGGGTGACAACTTTTGAAGAGTAAGAAACACGAAAAGGTGCATGAATAGAATACATTTAAGATTCAAATAAATAAAGAGGAGTAATGAAAAAGAAGTGTTTGCAGACAATATGCGCCTGCGGACATAGCGTAGATGGAAGGCTCCCGAGTAAGAGGCATGGTAGATTAATGGATGGCGGCTCTGATTAAGGAATTGGAGAGCCGAGTTTGAATTCCAGTTCATTACATTCACTTACGGAAAGGTACGAGTCCGTGTCTTCTTCCTCCAGCTATGGGTAATTAGCAGGTTCTGTAGCCTTTTGGGAGAAGGAAAACTGAATTCAAAACTGTATGTCACCTTGGCGTAGCACTTACTATGTACTGACTTGATGATCCCAACTACACTCGACAACAGTGAATTCCCTTATGGTTGCCGGCTCTGTTTTCCAATGCCTCTGACCAGGCCTTGCAGAGAAGGGAAGAGCCTGTCTCGTGCTGCCTGAGAAATGTGGTGTGGGTAAAAAAGAGAATAGGTCTTTGGAGCTTATATCACCAGAATTACATGACATTACAGGGACAGTGATTGATCCTTTCTTTAGCCAATCAGCGTCATCTATTTATTCTGTGCTTGATTAAACTTATTTTCCGATTAATTATTCTAAATTCCATTAAATTTGTCTCCATGCCTTTTATTTTGCCTTTACCGAATTTTAAAATTTAATTTTATAATTAACTTCATAATTTCAGCTTGTAATTGTTTTCAACTTCTATTTTTCTCAATGCCTTTTAACGTTTAAATAAATATTTATACCCATATTTTGATTTAAAAAAGGTTTCCATCTTAAAGCTTTCAATCGGTTTTATTTGGTAAATTTATAATCGTCTTCAACACTTAATTTTGTAACGACTTTCAAAAACTTAGCCAGGCATTAAGAAACAGGAAGATTTCATTAGAAACAACAAAAAGACTGTTTGAGTATTAGTGTTATGCAATATTAGTCTTTCTATATTGGGGTAAATACTGTTCCCCACAGATGAAAAAGAGACTTGAGGCAACAGAAATGTGTTTCTACAGTAGGATACTGAGAATAGCATGGACTGGACATGTGAGGAACGAAGAAGTTTTTGGAGAAAATGGAAACAAGGACACATGCTTAAAACCGGAAGAAAAGTTGAAATGTCTAGAGCAGATAATGAAGAAAAGGGGCTTTGAAAATTTAACAATCACAGGACATATTGAAGAGAAAAGGGACAGACGAAAACAGCACATAATCTACCAAACTAGCAATGACAAAGGACAGGAAATTGTGGAGAGCCATGATCACTCACATCTTCAAGGGAAATGGCACAAAGAAGAAGAAGAATGAGATTGTGTAAATGGTTGGCAGAACAGGGATTAAGAGAGATAGTGAAAAGACAACATTTACTAAGAGCTACAAAGGACAGGAAATTGTGGAGAGCCATGATCACTCACATCCTCAAGGGAAATGGTACAAAGAAGAAGAATGAGATTGTGTAAATGGTTGGCAGAACAGGGATTAGGAGAGATAGTGAAAAGACAACATTTACTAAGAGCTACAAAAGACAGGAAATTGTGGAGAGCTATGATCGCCCACAGTACATAGAAAAAGAAGAAGAAAGATTTTTATCTTGTTTTTAATCGTATTTAGCATATCTGTTTACAATTGGCTTCATTTTTTAAATTTATATTTTTTTATCCTGTGTTAGTGATTTTCTTTGACTAAATTTACAACTGGTTTCATTTTTTTGTTTGTGGAAACTTTCCTCTTTTCATTTTGTAACCAATTTTCATTTCAAAGTTTCTAATTGGCTTCATATTTTGTTTTTACAATTTAATCTTTCCTGTTTTTAATTTTAGAACTGAATTCACCACTGAAGTTTCTTTTGCTACAAATTTCTTAGAATTCATTAATAACTGAATTCTGGTTTTATTTATCAATGGTTTAATCTTTCAAATGCTTAATTCCTTTTTCCCACACTTCTAAGTTTATAATTCAATCCATGTTATAGTTTTTTTTTTTTTTTTTTTTTTTACCCTTATCAGTTTTTCTTTCCTGTGAAGGAATGGAAGAAAAGAGAACCCCTCCCTCACCTTCCCTTATCCCAAACCTTAACAAAGGTGGATACAAACACAAGACTGAAAATTGCAAGAAATTTAAAAGAACAAATATTTATTACAAAACAATACAACAAATTATAAACTGGGTTTGCACAAAAATTTCCTTTTAAGTTCATTTTTTGAAAAAATAAAGGATGATGACATAAAACATATTAATATTCTTGAAAGATTTAAAAAAAAAAAAAAAAACCCTTCAGAAAATAAAAAAAAAAGCACTTTGAGAAGGTAATTCAAACTTTGAATAAGGCAGATCCTTTAAAAAGGAATGGTACACCTATGGTGATTTGGGATTAAACTGAACCAGTTAATTTACCCACACTAAGAAGATTAATGAAGGATGAGGAAACACACAGGTAATTTTAACAAAATCAGGTAAGGAATTTATTTACGAATTGACACACTTGAAGTTGAGTCAGTAGCTCATTTCAGGAAAATAAATCAGAAATTTTTAAAGTCCGTAGTTTTAACAAATTGTCATGAAGAGGAAATGTTCATACAACAGATTAAATGATCTTGACACAAAATAAGATTTAAAAAATGTTTCAAACAAAGGTAAGCGATCTTTCTCTATTTCTGAGATGAGGTATTGTAATTATTTATACTATTTACATTGTTCCAAAAGGCCACATGGTCCAATAGATAAAAGCGTTACTTGGATCCGGTGCCTTGCCCCAAAGAGTTGCGAGTTCAATACCTGGCTACAGCTGAGCTAAACAAAAACTTGGTGAGTTGAGTTAAAGGAGATAATTGATACTAAGCTATCTGGAAGAGGCATGACACGTGACACGTGGAACTAGAACAATCGACCCCCCCCCCAGTGGACGAAATAAAGGGTTTAGTTCAAAATTCCACTTACCCGAAGAAGGCCGGAGCATACAACAGCCGAAACATTGTGAATATGGCAATGAAGATGAGGACAACAGTCTGAACAATGTAAATCACTTAAATAAATGTAAGGGAGTTTGTTGCTTACTGAAGGGGTACATGGTTGCATATATACAAAGAGAGATGAAGATAAATAGTTTGAAATACTTAACTTTCTTGGATTATTGAGAGAAAATTCTTTGAGGTGTTGACTGGTTAAAAAATATAATTGGCGAGTAATTTGACACTGGCAAGAAATTGAACGATGGAACCTTGGACTGAAAGGAAAACTTTTTACATGACTTCAAAAACTCTTCTTAATTTAATTTTTCTCCTCATTTTATATCAAAAGGAATTTCCCATAGTCTTGTGACTTTCTTTTTTTTTCTTCTTGGCTCAAGGCTAATTTTCATGAAGACAAGGTTTTCATTGGTCCAAAATCAATTTCACATAAGTTCATGATTTTATTTCCTTTTCTTCTCAGCCCACCAACCAATCTCTGTGAAGGTAAGGTTTTCATTAGTCGAAAGAAAATTTCTAAAAAGACCCATGATTTGTCTTTTTCCTCAGATTACCCACTTTTGAAGGGAGGTGGGTAAAAGAAGTTATTATTTAACACTCACCTAATCGTAAGACCAAAAAAAAAAAAAATTACAGAATGAAGGTAGCTTTGGTGATTTCAGATGACTGCAGTCACAGGGACTTTTTACAATTTATCTTTTATAGAACATATTTCTATTTACAGGTTACAGTTCCTTTTTACATAGGCATCTCAGGTGATAGTCCAAAATTGCTTTCCTTTCTGGGTCTTTAAGTCTGTCTTCTGGGTGAAATTTTGGTGTCAGTTTGTCTGCAGCCTTAATCAAAACATTTAGATCTTCTTTGAAATTTACTTCCTTAAAAATCTGATTACCTTCTGAAGCTTGTACGGACATTATTATTATTATTATTATAAAAAATAAAAATAAAATATAAATTAATAATAATAATTATAAATAAAATAAAACAGTAGCATAAAAACTTTGTATATAAAAGTTAAATAAAAAATAAAAATAATAAAAATTCTGCCAGGATGCAACAGAAATTTACTACCGGAAAACAGAAATACCGCAAAAAGATGGTGAAGTCTCTACACTATGAACATTCAAACAGGCAACATGTGTCCCAACTTCTTTCTCTGTGACATTGTGTGTAATAATATGGAGTAACTTCTCCCTTTTATCACATGCAACCATGAAACATCTGTAAGCAAAAATACATGCATCAGTACACAAAAAAGATAAATAAATTGTATGATATTAATGTACACTTTAACATACCTTTACTGTTTTCTCTGTGTATATTTATTTCCTGTAAAGTATGTTTTTATTTTCAGTGAACATGAGGCTATTTCTGCTGCTATGATGTAAGTGATACCACAAGATTATCTGCTGACACTTCTCTTTATATAACAATTGAAGGTGCTCCAAATAGATCTTAACTTCAAATTTACATGAGCATAAGACCACGCTTTTGATTAGATAATAATAGAAAGAGTAGTTTTTTTTTTTAATTTAAAAAATGAAATTCAAGCAATTCACTTAGAACGAAATAATATTAGCAATTCTTTAACAGCCAATACTAAAAATAGAAATTTTTACAAGCACAAAAGTAACAATCTTTTACAAACTGTTTGGCTTTCTTTAAAATACACTTCTCTAAAAAGACGATTATAATATTTGTTTTTGCTTATTTACCCTTTTTGAAATTGTCAAATCTACCTTCATTCTGTGATTTCTTTTGTCTGACGATTCGTTGGATGCACCTTTCTTTTTAGACAAAGTCTGAATTACCTTCTTGAAAAACTTAAGAGACTCATTCATTTTTCAAAGTCAGTCAGTTATGCACTATGCATGATACATGCTTAGGCGATCATGTATCTTTCAATACATGACTGATGAGGCAGATTTTTTTCTGCAGTAGGTTGCCATTTTTTTCGGTGGTAGACCAGTTGCCATCCAAGGCTATAGAACTTGGTTTGTTTTGATATTTACCCATAACTGGGGAGGAGGGAGAAGACGATTCATACTTTTCCCAAGGGTATTAGCACGTAAACGAATGCAATTCAAACTTGCATCTCCGATTCCTCAATCCGAGCTGCTATCCATTACTTCTTTTTCCAGCAGTAGGTTGCCATTTCTTTCTGAGGTAGACCAGTTACCATCCAAGGCTACAGAACCTGGTCTGTCCTGCTATTTACCCATAGTTGGGGTGAGGGAAAGAGAGGATTCCTACCTTTCCAAAGGGTATTAGCACATAAGTGAATGTAATGGTTTTGACTTTAATTCAAACTCTGCTCCGATTCCTCAATCTGAGCCGCTATTTTTTGAAGACTATTTTGAAATATTTTTAAATCATTTATATATTTTTTGATATGTTATTTAACATGCCTTGTGTTTTTAATAAGGCACACAAAAGGACATTTTTGTACAAGCTCATCTTGTAAAATATTCTAATTTGGTATATTGTTTTAATATTTTGTAATAAATGTTTGTTCTTTTAAATATCATACAATAGTTTCAGGTCTTGTCTGTATGCGTCTTTGTTAATGTTTGGGATAAGAGGGTCAGAGGCATTCTGTCTTCTCTCATTCTCTCCCAGGAAAACTTCTATTAGATTAGTGTTTTCAGTGTTTAATTCTTCAAATGTTTTTTATTCTTTAATTTTAGAATTATCTTCATATGTTAATTTTCTAAGGGTTTTTGATCTTGAATTACAATTTAAGTCATGTCTTAATTTTACAACAGTTTTCTTTTTCTTTAATATTTTAATGGTCTTTTACCCATTAACATTATTTTAATGGTCTTTTACCCATTAACATTATAATTGTTTTTATCATTTAATTTTCCAATTGTTTTCAGCGTTTAATTCTATAACTGAACTCATGCTTTCATTTTCTGATTGCTTTTCCTCTGTTAAGTTCTTAATTGTTTTACTATCTAAATTACTATCATTAATTTCCCATTCATTTACCCAATGCCTACCAAATATTTTCTAACGGTTACTCACTTGGTACTAGGGCTCCATTCCACCCTACAACCACCTATCGCCCCCTTCCACTCCCCATATAATTACACTTTTTCCTTGGTGTTATGTGTCTTTCGAATTCAAAGCAACAATTAATAAACAATTTAATAATCTTTGGTGGGTAAACATTTTATTAAAGCTTTCAAAACGGACATTTTAAATATCTATATATATATATATATATATATATATATATATATATATATATAAAAATATAAAACAAAGTTGGAATAAGAGCAAGGATAAGAAAAATACTCACCGTAAAATGGTGGGGGGATTGATAAAAAAATATAACAACAATAAAATAAATAACAAAAAATAGTTACCTGGTTATCACTCTTCACTTTTCAGGACCAATGAAGGGCAACAAATATGTGCACAACAATTAAAAACAGGAGAAAAATATTACAAGGGAATCATTGGTATAAATCATAGATAACATTTTCTACACAGCAGCCATACCATTTACTTACAGAGGGAAGACTGACTAGACTAAATATAAATCATCATAAGAATTTTCAGATTGTAATCCAAATGCACGTTTCTGATTATGGTGAAAACATCTTTGCTGGAAGACAAGGCATACATTAGATTATTTATGAAATGTTCTGCACTTGCAGAACCATACATGTTCATGAGCATATTTCTTCCTTTTGTTTTATATTTTTGCATATAATTATGCATACTTTTAAAAAAGTCTTTAATAATCTAACACTGCAAACACATGCATTTAAAAAAAAATACAAATAAACCAATTTATTTCAGTGACCGAACAATATAAATGAGTAAAACTACAGTTTTAATGGGATGAATACAATTGGTGCAGTTTTAATGGGTTGAATGGATTTGGGACAGCTTTAATGGAATAGATGTAGCTGGTACAGTTGTAATGGGACCAATGTACTCAGTGCAGTTTTAATTGGATACATGTACTTGGTGTAGTTTTAATGGGATGTTGAATGTAATTGGCTCAGTTTTAATGGGATGTATATACTTGGCACAGTTTTAATTGTATAAATGTATTTGATGCAGTTTTAATGGGATGGATGCAATGGTGTATGGACGTCAGCTTCTCAACATCAGGCTGGAAGACATTGAGAAGAAATCTTAGATTGTTGCTTTCAGTTTTTTTTTTTTTTTTTTTTTTTTTACAGATAAATATCTGTAGTTCTATTGCTAACACTGTAAACCTATTGCGTTGACCCCTGTAGATGTTGACTGTCCGGTTTGGTTGGCATGTAGCAAGATATAAACAAATATTTGGACTGTAAACATCCAACAACAAAATAAAACAAAACCATGCATTTTGCATATTTTTTAATTTCTATATTTTTATTTCATTTTCGTCTATATTTTTTGTAATTGGATGAAGCTGTAGATTTTAATTTTTGTTGACTTAACTCTTTCAGTTTATTATTGACATTAGCTTTTAAATTTTTAATGAATTTAATGTTTGTAATAAAAATTTAACTTTTGAAATTTGTAATTAAAATTTATCCTTTAAGTTTGGGATTTTTACCAGTGCGTTGCTTATATGGAATTTAAATTTGAAAGTAAAATGTAGGCTGTCTGATTTGGCTGGCATGTAGCAAGATATAAACAAATATTTGGACTGTAAACATCTAACAACAAAATAAAAGAAAATCATGCATTTTGTGTATAATTCTTATATTAATTTTATTAAAAGTGTTATTCTTTGTAAAACACGTTCCTTCATTGAAATGAAATGTAACTGATGTAGAGTTCGGTATAAAGATTTTGTAAAAGTAAATTATTATTTGATTCTAATGCTACCAAACTAACTGCTGCCTCCTTTCACCACTATTGCCTACTGAATCATTTCACTGCCAACTTCAGCAATCACAGATTTAGCCTTTAATTTTGTAATTTTGATTAGATTTTAATGGGTTTAATTTGTCATTAAAATCATCTTTCAATGTTTTTATTTCAGTTCAGCTTTTGTCAGTTTTTGCAATTTCTTTAGCTTTTTTGTGATTTACTTCAGTCTTTTCATTTTAAAATAGCATTCAGCATTTCATTTTTTATTTTTTAGCATATACATTTTAATGGGCTTCATTTTTGTTTTTATTTTTTAATGGGCTATATTTTTATTTCATTTTAGTCTATATTTTTTGTAATTGGCTGAAGCTGTAGATTTTAATTTTTGTTGACTTAACCATTTCAGTTTATTATTGACATTAGCTTTTAAATTTTTAATGGATTTAATGTTTGTAATGAACTTTATCCTTTAAGTTTGACTTTTACCTGTGTGAATTTTTGTTGTAATTTTGAAAGTAAAAACTGCTTTATTTCTGATTCTTCTTTTCTGGATATTATTTTTTTCTTCTTTAACATCAGTGAACATTTTCTATCCCAAATCCTTTGTACTAAATCCAAAGCTGTAGAAATAAAAATAATGTTATGAATAACATTAAAAATTACATTCACTAATATTATAAAACATGCCATTTCAAATGAAGAGATTGTCAAAATTGTTATTAAGATTTAAGAAAATACCTAATTTACTCTTGAGCAGCATCATTTTTTTTTATCTGATGCAACCACAAAGCTTTTGTTTGTTTGCTTTTCTTACTGTAATCTCATTTTTAGTTGAACTGAATTTAATCACTTGTTTGCTAATCAATTCATTCTATTCATATTAGGATAGTGAGAATTTTACCTTTCTGTGTAGATCAGTATTAAAAGAGAGGAGGAAGGAGGAGAGCAGATGGGGAGAGGAGGAAGGAGGAGAGGAAAGAAGAGAGAGGAGGAGGAAGAGGGAAATGGGACAAGAAAAGAGAGGAAAAGCAGGAGAAGATTTAGGAGGAAAGAGAAATAAGGCAGGAGGAAGAAAAAATATCTAGGAGGGAGAAATGAAAGGAGAAAAGAGGCAGAAACAGGAAGGATAAAGGAAGAGGAGTGGAAAAAGGCGAAAAATGAAAGGAGAAAGTAATAAGCAATTGTGAAGGAGAGAGTAATGGGGGAGAAAAGAAGAGAAAGGAGGAGGAGTGATGAAAGTGGAGAGAAGAATGGAAGAGAAAATAGCAGGAGACAATGATGGGGGAAGGAAAGAAGAGAGAGAAGCAAGAAGAGAGAGGAATGGAAGAGGAAGCCAGCAAGAGGAATGGGAGAGGAGAGTGGAAGAATGAGAAAAATTTGAGAGGGTGACAGAGAAGAATAGGGAGAAAAGAAGAGAGAGGAGGAAGCAGAGAGGAATGGTCCTCTGTTGGCCTTCAAAACGGCTTTTATCCAATCAGTCATTGAAAGTTTGCTTACAGAGATTTTGTGCAATAATTTTGCCAACAGCTGCTTTAACTGCTGAAAGTTATATACAGAGCAATTTATTCCTGCAGTACATAGCGCAAGTATTTAATGGAATTGAAATTTGCGGAAGTTGGTCAACAATTTAACGCAATAAAAATATTTTCATGATCCTGTAAGCATTCCAGTACAACTTGGCCAGAGTGGTAGGAGTTATTGTCTTATTGAAAGATGCCAACTCTCACCATGAAACAATGTACCTGGTCCTCATTAATGCTTTTTTTCAATCATTTCACTCCAAATAAGTCAATAAAGCCACTAAGTTGCAAGGGGTTACTGAAAGGGAAACGTCATTGATATGAGAAGACAATAAAAGAACAGGATTCAAAGAGAAAGATGATGATGATCGACATTGCATTTGAAGTTTTAAAGATTATAGATGACAAGGAAAACAAGAAGTCAAAAGAGAGTTCCACATATGAGAAGTGCAAGAAACTATAATTTACACTATTTATATTGATTGGGCTGTTGTCCTCATCTTTGTTGCCATATTCACAACATTTTAGCCATTGTACACACCAGCCTTCTTCAGGTGATTGGAATCCTCAAGGACACATGGCCCACTGGATAAAAGCATTGGTTGAATCCAGTGACTTTACCCATTGACTTGTGAGTTCAATACCTGGCTATGGCTGACGTGAACAAAAACTTGGAGAGTTGAATTAAAAGGGAGAGAACTGATACTGAGACATCCGGAAGAGGCATGGTATGTGGAACTAGAACAATATATCCTGGTGAACAAAATAAAGGGTTCAGTTTGAAATTCTAATCATCTGAAAAAAGCCAGAGGGTACAATGGCCGAAATGTTGTGAATATTGAAACGAAGACGATGACAACAGTTCAAACAATGTAAATAGTGTAGTTACAATACCTCATCTGAGAAATAGAGACAGATGTTAAAGGTGAATATGGCAATAAAGATGAGGACAACAGTCCAAACAATGTCAATACTGTAAATAGTTACAATACTTCATGTGAGAAATAGACAGATATTGAAGGTGAATATGACAATAAAGATGAGGACAACAGTCCAAACAATGTCAATACTGTAAATAGTTACAATACTTCATGTGAGAAATAGACAGATGTTAAAGGTGAATATGACAATAAAGATGAGGACAACAGTCCAAACAATGTAATAGTGTAAATAGTTACAATACCTCATCTGAGAAATAGAGACAGATGTTGAAGGTGAATATGACAATAAAGATGAGGACAACAGTCCAAACAATGTAAATAGTGTAAATAGTTACAATACCTCATGTGAGAAATAGAGACAGATGTTGAAGGTGAATATGGCAATAAATATGAGGACAACAGTCCAAACAATGTAAATAATTTTAGAAATAGTCAAATAAAGGAACAGTTACTTGTGGCAATTTCAACAGTAAAATGGTGAGACCTAGCTGCCAATCTAGTATTACATTTAAGCTCATGAAGTCAACGTATCAAAGAGAAAAGTTCATCAGAACAATTGCCATAAAAATATTTATACAAAAGGTATGGAGATGCTACATTTCCAGTGGTGGGAAAGAGACTGAAGCCAAGATGCCAGGTCAACACCAATAACTTTACAGATTCTTTTGTTTTTTTGTTTTGTTTCAAGAATCACTGGATACATAACCAAAGTCAGATCAGATGTTGCAGCAATATTTGATACACAGAGGAATCATAGATTTATAAAGGTACAAGAGAAATTGTCTAGAACGACACAGTGAAGCAACATATAAAGTAGAAGAACTAATAATTGATGTAATTGGTTTTTGAAAAGATTTACTTTCTGCTGATAGGATCCAGTTTTTCTCGGCAGAATGTTACCTAAATAATCACACTGATGACATCACTTCCTCTTTCATTAATACAACTTCCTGTTCCAAGTGTCCATTCAAGATTGGACAATTACAACCACAAATCCTGTAGCCCCTTAGCATCTAACGTATGCAACAGCGCAAGTGGTGTATCCTACGCAAGGCAAACTGATACAGCCCAACCTTCGAGGCTGGTTTGATTTCAGAATTTTCCTTCTCATAGAGTTGTTGCCAACCAAGATCCATTGTGTCCTGCTATTTATCCATATCTGGGGGAAAGAGAAGGATTTATGACTTTTCCAAAAGTATTAGCAGGTCAATGAATGTAAGAAACTCAATTGGAATTGAAACATGGCTCTCTCGGATTGACAAATCTCAAGTTATTTCTTTTTCTGGTCATATAATTAAACTTAGATCTTGATGCCTGTAAAATAATGAAGTATGAAAAGGACAGTTGTTTTTCCCTTGACACCACTATTATTTTAATTACCTTCATTCCTTGGCAATGTTTATTGCTTTAAAAGGTGATGATTAGAATTATAATAAAACCTAAATATATGAAAGTGAATTTAAACATTTTCTTTATTCTTAAGAACTGACTACAAAAAATTATTTATTAGATTCTTTATTTATGGCATTTATTACATTATTTATTGGAATAAAATAAAAAACATCGTCAAATTGACAATTGATTCCTAAAATTGAAAATAATAAGGATTTCCTAGAATTGGTTCACATATTTTAATAATTTAATAAATGTTTATAAATTTATGAAGAAAAAAACTTTCATATTTATTTCTTTATAAATTGGTAAATGATAAATATTGCATTAGTTTTAATTGTATTAGTTTTTAAAATGCTGTAAATATAAAATTATTCTTGTAAATAAACAATCTAATAAATAAATAGTGTTTAATATTTTTGTTGAAAATTTTTAAGATCAAAAAATGTATAAATTCCCTTTCACTACATACATTTAGGTTTTATTACAATTCTAATCATTACTTTTTAAAAACAATAAACATTGCCAAGGAGTGAAGGTAGTTATAATAGCAGTGTCAAGGAAAAAAAAAACGTCTTTTGACACTCTAGGTTTTTTTTTTTTTTTTTTTTTTTTTTGAGCATGAAGGTCCAAGTTTGCCCATTTGTTTTTTTTTTTTGTTTTTTTTTTTTTTTTATAACTTTCCCCGGATTGATAAGCCACAAGTAATTTCCTTTTCTGGTCAAATAAGTAGACTTTGATGTTGTCATGATTTCAAAAATGAACAAATACTTGTAAAATAAATTTATATCAGCCTTTGATGATAATGTCGAACCTTAAAGAAGATAGAGAATAAATGAATAGGTTAAGGGTTTGCTGTTGTTATGACCTAAGTTACTGCCAAATTTATTTTTTGCTGCTTACATACTTATACAAAAGTTGTTGTCATTAATATTTGAAATAAATTAACAACAACAAGAACAAAAAGTAAGAGTAAAAAAAAAAAAAAAAAGTCAAAAATTACTTAAAGCAAGAAAAGGGATGTTGTGAAGAGCTATAACCAACCATGAACATAGCATATATAAAGAAGATTCAAACTGATATTAATAATTAAGTTCCTTCTTTCTTGAATGAAATAAAATTCCAGAATTTTCTGTCATTTATATATAAAATTCTGTGACTTTTGTTAGTCTGTCCATCACAACCTCTAAAATAGCCATACATTGACTGATCAAAAACAAATTCTAGTTTGTTTTGTTTTAACAGCATATCAACTTCAATGGGTTATTTAATGCCAACAAAATTTTTTTATTGCTACTAATATTTTTTTTCTTCAAAAATCTATTGCTGCTAATATTTTTTATTTTTTTCAAAAATGCTGGTAAAGTGTAACCTGGATATAAGAGAGATTTTCTCTGGTCCCAAATGTATATAAATTAGACCAAACCCGGATATAAGATACTTCTTATCCGGTCCCGACAACTCTCTTATATCTGGGTTACACTGTAATATTTTTTTTTTTTTTTTTTTTTTTTCAAAAATGCTGGTAATATTTTTTTTTTCTTTAAATACTGGTAATTTTTTTTTTTTTTTTTGTTTTAAAATGCTGGTAATTTTTTTTTTTTTTTTTTTTTTTTTTCAAAAATGCTGGTAATAATGTATTTCTAGTAATAATATTTTACAAAAATGTATTTCTGGTATTAAAGCCTATTTTTACACTTTCATAGTGTTTTGACCCCAGTTTAGGGGTTAACTATACCATAGCTGGCACCCTAACAGGTGCTACCACCTGGGGTCAGGGTGGACCTGGGAACACCAGCAATTAAGAGGTGGTTCCACGCTCCTCAAAACCTTTGCTGTTGGACATAATTTACTGTCTTAACCAGGACGTGGATGTATTTTAACAAATTTTAAGAAGTGCAAACAGGTAAGGGGGGTACAAAGTACCATTGGGGCATAGGGTGCATAGCTTAGTACAATAAATTTTAGTTCAATAAAAAATTATAGTCCAATAAATTAATTAATTAATCTCAGTTAATTCAAATACTGGAAAATATTGAAGACTTAGACCTACATCATATTGAAACACCAGTTTCAGTATGATTATGAAGGTTAAGCAACATGAATCCAAGTCAGTAGCTAGATGGGTGACTGTTTGGGAATATCAGGTATTGTAAGATTTGATGTGCAGGTAGTGGAATGGATAATGACTGAATTCCAATTTCAGTTGGGTTTGTTATATTCACTTATACACAAATACCCTTGGGAAAAGGCATGAATTTATCTCTCCCCTCCAGCTATGGGTAAATTAGCAAGACTTGTATTACTAAATCATTATTATGTCAAAAACAAAAAATTCTTAGAATCTAAAAATATTCTCTGGTTTTAAATAACATTCAATGGTTGATTAGCTACACAGGCATGGCTTTTAAATTTATTTACTTTCTCTGGAATATAAATGTATACAAACTACTGTGGCTACAAAGTGAGGGATCAGTTTATATTAGGTTGGTTGTAATATAGAATTGATCCCAATTTTATGTTCACATTACAATTTCTGGCTTTAAATAACCTGCAAAGGGTCGATAAGCAGTAGCAAACGAATCAATGAAATACTGATTAGAAACACTTGCATATCTTATATTTTTTTACTTTCTCTGGAATATAAACATATAGCAACTACCGTGGCCACAAAGTGAGGGATCCGTTTATATATTGATTGTAATATAGAATTGATCCTCCACTCTATATCCGTATTATAATTTCTTGTTTGTTTATCAAATTCTGATTAATCCGCCTATTCTCCCCCCAGTTATGACTTGTATCATAAAATCATTATCACAAAAAAAAAAAAAAAAAGAAAAAAAAAAAAAAGAGATATAATCTAAAAATATTTCTCGGCTTTAAATAACCTATGAAATGTTGATAAACAGTAAAACATGAATAAATCAAGCAAGAAAAACATTGAAGATGGTTTAGGTCTGATATTAGGTTGGTGCAAAAAAATAATGTCGTTTTCTCACATATGTTACTATGTGAGAAAACCACATTATTTTTGCACCAACCTAATATCTTCAAGCGATTGGTTTTAAAGTAACTTTTATAACGTTGATCACTATGGTGAGTAACTGAATGACAAAATGGGAAAAAATCCTATATAATGTGTTTCATCTTTTAAAAGGACTTCTTCAGACTAAAGAATGATTTTATTGATGGAATCATGAAAGACAAAATACATAAGATATTCTTTATGTTGTCACTCAAGTATTCAGCATTTTTCTGATATATAGAATTTATATACTATATACCACTATCCGCTTCAAGATGATAAATTTCATTCATGAAGTTTAGAGGAATACAAGATGACAAAGGTAGAAAAACATCTCAATTTTTTCCTTCCTGATCGAGCAACGAGGCGGGGTTCAGAATGATCAGTTGCAATGGATAACCAGACCAAACTTTAATCTAAAGGATAGGCCTTACTATCTCTGATGCTGGCTTTGGATGTGTTGGTAGAGGTTGTCCTGATTGGCCTACCAATACTACAGAGTCAAGTCTACCCTTCTATTATACTCATAACTGGAGAGAGAAAATGTAACCGCTTCGACAGGAATTTGAACTTAAGCTGCTGACTCCATTTTTGATGCAGAGACTCGTAATGCCACCCACACATCTCTTTCGTAATGAGAAGATCCTCCCCCTCTGACATAAGTAATAATCAGTTTTATTGCACTGTAAACACTTCCTTTTGATTAAACGCCCAAGTATCAATTGAAGGCCTTGTATATATCCAGCTTGTTTATATTTTAAAATCCATGATGCTAATCTGCATTTGGTCAGGTCATTGTAGGGAGGTAACCTTTGGTGGATTGGTCTCGTTAATCCGCAAATCAATACACCTGCTCTCCCAATAAAGAGAACACTGGATAAAGTGAACAAGGCAAAATAAAAAATTTGATAAACTTTACCAACGTTAATTTGTTAAAAACAATGGCGTTCTGTCATAATTAGTAACAAAAAATATTTACATGTTTATCAGAAATTTAAAAGAAAAAAAAAAATTGGGAATTATTTATATAAAATAAAATAAATTTTTAAATAAAAAATAGAACAAAATCTTAATATTAATATGTATACAAGTCAGGAAAATTATATAAATTTATACAAGTTTGGAAAGTTTATTTATATATATATATATATATATATAGCTGGCCACTCATACTTGAGGATACCAGTCTACTAGGGTGGATAGCTAATCCCTATAGCAAATGCTTGCTCAGGTACATTTGTGTTTGTTTAACATCCACAGAGCCCACCTTTGGATTATACTAAAACTATGCTGAGCAGATTTTAGCTTCAGTTTCTGAGAGAGAGCGTGATCAACAATTTGAATACGGCCAGCATGCTCAAGCCCTCAGCCACGATGACTTGTGGCTTCATGCTAGCACAGCTATCAAATGGTCCACAAGAGTTCCATCCACCCAATTTCACTCACAAGGCTTAGGTCCACCCATGGTTTGGTTTATAGATATATAATTTATTTGAAAATTATAAGATAAATATGTTATAAAATCACTACAAAAATAGCCATTTTGTTTCAATACTTCTGGTGTCTTATCAAGTGATCGTGTTGAATGTAGAATAAAGGGTTTTAAAAGGTTCAAACATCCAAGCACCCCTCAATAGGGGAAACGCTGTTATATAAGCTGCAATGATCACTCAAAATACAAGTATATGAGGATTTTATAATTCTGCCCTTAGAAATAATGGCTACAAGGGTGCCACTATTCTATATAGAAATCCTGTTAATTATGACCACGATAAGAGAAGATCTAGGAAGATCATTTGGTTTACTCCCCCTTTCAACCTAATGTTTAAAACCAAACTAGAACATAAATTTCCAAACCTTATCAAAAAACATTTCCCTGACCCTGAAACTAATCCGCTGAGTAAAATATTCAATTATAGTACCCTTAAATTAAGCTACAGTTGTGCTGATAACTTGGAAAAAATAATTAAGAAACATAACAAGAGTCTTCAACAAGTATAGGGACTCAAAAAACTCGACTGCTCACCAGGTTACCATGTGTAAAACTAAGTATAATGACACTAATAATAACTTGTGCAATTGTAGGAATCCGAATAATTGCCCATTACAGAATAATTGTTTAACTAGTTCTCTAGTTTATCCGAGTAGAATTTCTATACTAGAAAACCCCAATATTAAAAAATTTTACATCGGAGGTACTATGAATACATGTGCAATCTTTCAACATTAGTAATCATAAGTACAAGACTTCATTGTCCAAGTATTTTTGGAGTTTAAAGGAGAAAAACAACTACTGTTAATTAAGAGAGCCCCAACATGTAATTCTCTATATGCTCCTTGTTATTTGTCTTAATGAAAAATTTGAAACCATTAGATTTATAAGACCTGTCTCTTAAATCAAGGGAATGAACTCACTGTTAACAGTAAACAGAGCTCAAAATTTAACTTTCTATAGGGAAGGTAATATTTTTGACGATAATGCAATGTTACTGTAAGTTTAGTATATTATTATATTATATGCTAATCCTTCTATCTATGTACATATATGTAGGTATACATTTATTATGTTGTTTGTGTGTAGACATGTGTGTGTATTTTTATAGATATATATATGTTATGTGAATTTTTTATATATATAATCTGTATATGTGTATATCTTAGTGCTTTCGAATGTATTATCTATGCTAACTATAATCTACATTTGTTTGATAGTGATTTTAAAATTGCTTGTGGACTTAATAAATCAACAGTTGTGTTTTGTTAAATTTAATCTTGTATGGACTTTATATCCTTTATAGTCATTTGGATAATATTGTTAGTATATATGTAGGTAGATATCTATATATATCTATAACTATATCTATCTATATCTATATATATATATATATATATATATATATATATATATATATAATTTTTTATGCTACTGTGTAGGTTGATATGTTTATATTTCTATGTGTATGCATATGAGTATATATATATATATATATATATATGTGTGTGTGTGTCTGTGTACATAGGTAGATCTGTGTGTGTATGTATATTTATCTATGTTTCTATTTGTAGTGTTAAATGTGTGTACTCATGCATATATAAGTATATGTGAGATATTTATATATATTTGTGTGTTTATGTGTTTTCCTTTTTATATATTAACTGGTTATATTTTATGTGTTGCATTTTGCCTGGACATTTGAATTTGTTTTTTTGTTTTTTTCTTATTTGAGTATGTATATATATTTATTTTTTTCTTATTTGAGTATGTATATATATTTATTTTTTCCTTATTTGTGTATGTATATATATTTATTTTTTCCATCCATTTCTATATATTTTATTGTCTTTTTTCTTTGCATTTTTCATTGATGAATATTTCTTTTTCTGTTCTCCCCCTCTTAAATTTTATCTGTTGAACCTTTTTTTATCTATATATCTCTGCCCATATCTGAATTCATTTACTAACACTTTCAAATTTGAATATTTGTAGGTGTGTATATGCATGCATCTTTATTAATGTATGTGCGTATGATCGCTTATATATGCCTTTCATTGAATATATATGTTGTCTGTTTTTTTTTTAAGGGTCGTGGACATCTATCTCCTGTTTCATTCGTGTTTTTGTGTGTTTATATATCTAAATATGTCTACGTGTTTATATTATAATCCGATTGCATATGTATTGTCTTTTGCAAGATTTCCTCCTCCCCTGCCCATATATCATCACTACTTCAAAGTATCCAAGTTGTAATGAAGCTTTATGTCTACATTAGATTTTAATGTTCATCCAGTTTTTGGCCTTTCAATTAAAAACAAAATGTGTTTTTTCCTCAGTTTTTTCTTTAAATAATTTTATATTTTAAATTTAATAGATTAAATTTAAAATGGGTAATTTTTAATTTTCAGTCTTATAGTAAAATTTAATATTAATTAGTTAGAATGATTTCTATTTTAGTCTAACCCTAACATTAAGACATTAATTATTATAACCAAGGTTCATTGTCAAGTTTTTTGAATTCTCATACACTTGTATTTTGATTGGTCATTGCAGCTTATGTAACAGCATTTCTCCTATCAAGGGGTGTTTGGTGGATTTGAACCTTTTAAAACTCTTTATTCTGCATTTAACACCATCACTTGGTAAGACACCAGAAGTGTTGAAACAAAATGTCTATTTTTGTAGTGATTTTATAACATATTTATGTTATAATTTTCAAATAAGTATATATAGGTATATATTTGCTCTACTCTGTATTAAGCACTCTTTTAAGAATAGTATTTTTTGGTTATTGGAATTTATTCCATATACACCAATCCTATACTTGGATATAAATGAATATTGGAGTCAGCACTCAGAGGCGACAGATTGTTTCATGCTAAACGCTATCATCAGGTCCGACTTCAATTTTCACTTTTATATACATTTTAAATTTTCATTAATGACTTTCCCAATGACATCAGCTCTCAACTCGGTATCGACACTGATGACACAACAATTTACTCCTGCCCCAATAGTATGGATGATCAGTCCAACAAAGTCAAAATGGCTGTTGATATTCAAAATGACTTCAAATTTGTCGTTAACTGGGGCAAAAGATGGCTTGTTAATTTTAAATTAATTAATTAAACTTCTCTCCATTAATCATATCAGAGACAACTCAGTGCCATCCATCAGCATGGCTGATGCTAACCTCCAGGAAAATGACTTGTTGCGCCATCCTGGGCTCACATTCTCTGCTGATATGGAGTGAAAAGACTATATTGAAACTATTGCTAGCTGTGCTGCTAAGAAAGTCTGTTCACTATGTCAGGCAAGACAATCTATCATACATATCTGTAAGTCTACCATTTATCCATGCATAGAATATTGCTGCCACATATTGTTTGGTATTCCTGCTATGTACCTTGAGCACCTTGATAAAATCCAAAGAATAAAAAATAGGGGAAGGTTTTTTTGGAGAGTCTTGTAGATTAGCTTTCATTAGACCTTCCTGAAGCCACAACAATTGTCAAAATAAAAAAATATTCATTTATTTATCCTTTTAGAAGTTGGGTCTTGAGCGACACTGTGGCCAGGCAGTTGTATTAGGTTGGTGCAAAAATAATGACGTAATAATGTCGTTTTTTGACGTATTTTTTAACGTCAAAAAACGACATTATTATGTCGTTATTTTTGCACCAACCTAATACTTAAACTTGCTTCTTAGTAATTAGGTCACCTACTTAATTAAACTAGAATTGGTTAAATGACACTATTAGTAACTGAAGTCAATCTTATTGTCTATTTAAATTTTAAAATTGGCACATAACTGATTGAACAAAGATCAGATGTGCTATTATTTAAGCAGCGTGACCATTTATAGAAAGAAAAGAGGGATCATCAAGCTCTAGTGAGAGTCACATCGGGATGTACAGAGCGTCTATTGGTTGCTGCATCAAACCCAGTGTTGCATGTACTGCCTCCTCTGGAAGTGCTGTCAAACCAATAAAGGTAGTATTATGGGGTCCACCCTTTTCTGATATAAATGGACTCGTCCTGCTGCCATAAAATAGCCACAGTCAGTCAGTCAGGGAGTCTGATGTTAGAGGAACGGGTAGAGGAACGGGTAGAGGAACAGGGCAGAGGAACAGAGTGGAAAGTACATAGACACTGTGATTGAGTTGACGTTAGAAGTCGGTTACAAGGACGCCCGACTCTAAGGAAGTTTACTTCGAGACTGTATATAGCGAGCTTTGATTAATACTAACCGGCGTTCCTGGATTTTACTAACAGCATTACCTTTTGTATTTTGTGTAAATACATTTAATTTCTTAGCTTAAATACTTGCGTTTGTCATTTATTGGAGACCGATTTTTCACGCGGAATCCACAACAGGTAGCTTCCTTTATCAAAGAGTGTTATCTTTGAGGCGTCCAAGTGAATCTTTCCTCAATTTCATTCATTTGGGAACATAACCCGACCATGGCAGTTTCAACCAAGACCAACAAAGTCTACATACCATAGGGGAAGGTTCATCAGAAGAATGACCATGAAAATATAAAAAAAAGCACAGGGAAGCTGTTATGGCAGTGGGAAAGTGACTGAAGATGCCAGGTCAGGATCAATAACATTGCAGATTCTTCTTTAGATTTTATCAAGAATCTCTAATTACATAGCAGAAGGAGCAAATCAGAAATGGCAGCAATATTCAAAGCATCGTCTTCCTAGCAGCAGACCTAACAATTGATCCAATATAATCTTTTCATTTCATGTCAGTGGAAAATGTTAGCCCAAGAAGGTGCAATGAATTACTCTCCTGATGGAAGGCAAAAACAGTTCTGTCAGAGGATTAAAAGAGAGCAGTTTTATTTTGGAGGCATTAAAATTAACAAGCCATTTCTTGTCCCAGTTAACAACATTATTAAAGTTTGAACTTTAAATATTTTTGTGTTAAATTTGATGTTGTCAGTTATCTCCTGTTAATTTCCCTCTGAAAGTTCTCCACTGCCTTAACCGGGTATTGAACTCACACTCTTTGGGTCCTGTCACTGGATCTAAACAACGCCTTTATCCACTGTGCCATGTGTTCTTGAGGGCACATGGAACTAGATCAGTCTACCCCAGTGAGCGAAATAAAGGGTTCTGTTCGACATTCCAAACACCTGTAGAAGGCCGGAGTGTACAACGGCTGAAACGTTGTAATAAATATGGTGATAAAGATGAGGACAATAGTCCGAATAATGTAAATAATGTACATAATACTTCATCTCAGAAATATAGACAGAGCCAACATAGTGGCATAAAACTCTATTGGAGAACAAAGCATATTTGTCATTACTTTTTCTTTCATCTATTCTGTTCTGTCCATGAAATATGATGTTGTTATATCATGGATATGATAATGCCCATAATGGGGGAAAATACAAGTGGGAGAATAAACTTTTCCTTCATAGTGCACCCATTAAGATTTTAGCAGCAAATAAATGTTGACAGTTAGAAAGTGTGTCTTACTGTTAACAAGGGAAAGAGTGATTAAATGTTGCCACCTTGAATACGTCCTTTCAGTAAAAGGATCGTGAGGCAACAGGGTACAGTGTGACATGCTATTTCCATGAATGTCCTGACATTTATAAAGTATTTTAAATTGTTAGTTAATGGGATAGAGAGAAATGGCGACAAAATTAAAGTCATGAAATACAACATTTGTCTTTTGTTTAGCGTGTATACACTTTGTGTCAGTGACAATTATCAGCTTGAAAATGTTCATCATTCTACTTTGTTCGAACCAATAAACCATTTTTGCTATAAATCCCACATTATTATATGCCGTACATTTCTAGATTAAATAAAGATGACTGAACAAATTCTATTGAAGAAAAATATTTCTTTTTTGTTACAGTAAGGTTCACTCTGTACAAGGTCCAGGGAGGCCAATCTAGGTTGAGGATTACAGTAAGAGGAAATTGGTGTGAATACGAGAGGAAGATAACAATTAAACCAAGATTTGGAAAGCATGGAGCTGGAAGGGAGTTACACAATAAAGGCAGTAAAGCCACTAAGATACAAGGGGTTACTGGGTGTGAAAGAATTGGGAAGAGAAACATTAATAATGAGCGGGAAGAAGAAAGAGTAATCAGGAGGACAGTAGATAGCGATTGACATTGCATTTAAATATTTGAAGATTAAAGTTGACTGGAAAGCATGGAGCCGGAAGGGAGTTCCACAAGCAAGACAGTAAAGCCACTAAGACACAATGTGTTACTGGGTGTGGAAGAATTAGGAACAGAAACATTAATAATGAGTGGGAAGAGGAAAGGATAATTAGGAGGACAGTAGATAGCCATTGACATGGCATTTAAATATTTGAAGATTAAAATTGGTTGGAAAGCATGGAGCTGGAAGGGAGTTACACAAGCAAGGCAGTAAAGCCACTAAGATACAAGGGGTTACTGGGTGTGGAAGAATTAGGAACAGAAACATTAATAATGAGCAGGAAAAGGAAAGAGTAATCAGGACAGTAGATAGCGATTGACATTGCATTTAAAATTTTGTGAAAATTGTGTGAAAAGAAACTGTTAGCATAGAATTTATGACTACATTTAGCCAGCCCAACGGTAAATTGATGAGATCTCGAGGCCAGTCTAGTATTGCAATTAAATTCAAAAATTCTAGTTACCATAGTGAAGAGCTCATCTGAATAATTACCATGAAAGTGTTTATAGAAAAGACAGAGGGGGAAACCTTATGGCAGTGAGAAACTGACTGAAGCTGAGCTGCCAGATCAGGACCAATAATATTGCTAATTCTTCTTTGGATCTTATCAAAGAGCTCAGGGTAAATAGCTGGGTCATATATGGCAGCAATAATCTGAGGGAGGGTGAATGGTAGATTTATAGATGTGTAAGATAGATTCTAGAAAGAAAAATTGTCTTGCCCGACATAGTGAACAGACTTTCTTAGCAGCTGATCTAGCAATATAGTCTTTCCACTTCATGTAGATTACTGTAAACACCGATTCTACAGGGTGTCCCTAAAGTCTGAATACAGGAAATCTCATTAACTGTATTTTTTTACCTCCACAGATTAAATATGGTTTTATCAAAAGAAAAAAGAACTGACTTCATTTTCTATGGTATGCTATAGTAGGTGTACTCAATGAAAATCACAGGTGCAACACACTTGATTGAATGCATAAAGAGTGAATATGCTAAAATTGATGGCAATATGGATTGTTTGTTTGTTTGGGTTTTATGGCATATCAACCACTGTGGGTTATTTAATGCCAAATCCAGTTTATATGAATTTTAAATGCCTATTTTGTCCTGGCAACATTATTGTTTCCAAAAACGCATAGCTGGCAACATTGTTTCAAAAACATAGCTAGCAACATTATTGTTTCAAAAAGGTATAGCTGGCAACATTATTCTTCTGAAAACACTATCTGAGGCCTTTCTTGTTGTTGGATGTAGTTTATCGTCATACCCAGGACGCCGGCAATATGGAGTTATTGCATCAAGTTCAGGTGAATGATGCAAAGCACATCAAACATTGTATCACAAATAATGAAAATCATATTAAAGATGGTATTTGTTAATATTCCAATTCAATAAAATGTTGTTGAAAATTTTATTTCTTGAAAATATGCATCTTTGCTGATGGTGTCCAGACTTCAGGGACAACCTGTATAATGGTAAAAGTGAAAATAACCGTTTCCATACAGGAAAATTAAGTGTTCATAGACTGAACAGTTAGTGCAACTGTTGGTTGAAATTGATAAACTCTTTCTCTTAAAACAGTTCTTCAGGAAAACAAGACTTGTCAAGTTCACTGTTATTGCGCTTTCTAGTATTGATATGTAGTTTCCTTCCCAACCTTTTGTTTAAGGTTGTGGGGAAGGTCAACATCTTGATTATATTATTATTTTCCCTTCTAGTTGCATGCACTATCTATGTTACTTGTTGCTGCTTCTGGAAGTCTTCAAGTAATGTGTTTTTTTATTATTTCATAGAGTTCTTGCTTTGCAATTCTGTATTTACAAGATCTAATGAAGGATTGTCTTCTTTAAGACTGAGAGGGTTCATTCACTTGGAGCCATTTTTAATTGCAGCTATCCTTCTTTTTCTTTGTGCCATATCCCTTCAATATATGGGCAATCATGGCTCTTCCCAATTTCCTATCCTTTGTAGCTCTTAGTAAGATTTGCGTTTTCCCTATTCCTCTCATTCCTTGTTCTGCACTCCATCTACACAGTCATTTTCATCTGCTCTCTTGCCTTCAGTATTTCATGTGAGTGTCAAATTCTCCAAGCCCTCTTTCCTCATTATGTCTCGAATGTTACAACTCTCTTTCTAATACTAGGTATAAGCATCCTTTATGTTTTCATTTTCCTTAAAACTTTCTCATTATTCACATGTCCAGTCGATATCTTTCTGTAGAGCCACATTTCTCTTCCCTTAAGTCTCTTTTTCATCTATGAGGAAATTGTCCACTATTCACTATAGGAGGGGGTCTGATATTACATAACAATTCTGTACACTTGTTTTTTTTGTTTCTTAATACTTTGCTTATCTTTTGGAAGGCATCTTTTGCTATCCTAATATACCCTTTGGATTTCAGTGCCACACTTTCCATCTTCTGTTAAAACACTTCCCAGATATCTCAGTGTTACATCAGAAATCGGAAGGTCTAACTACATATTAAAAATAAATAAAAAAGAAAGTAACCGTCAAAGAAATCTTTCCATATGTAGTCAGTTGGTTGATTTTATTTAGCGGCATATCAACCTTTTTGGGTTATTTAATGCCCAAATCTAAATATTTTGAACACAATTTTATGGCTTCAACTACAGATAAAATATATTGTTGGTTTTACTATGTTTACTATTTGCCCATAGCCGAGATCTTAACATTCATTTTCTTTTGTCCAGATAAAAAGAGGTGATCATCTATTCCTCTAATTCTATGGGCTATGTCCATTCAGGATGTATGCAATCATAGCTCTTCACAATTTCCTATTATTTGTAACTCTTAGTAAGGTTTATCCTTTTGTTAACTCTCCCAATTGTGATAGGTAGATTACTTATGGTTTCCTCTTTCCCATTTGCCTTCAATATATCCTGTGAGTGTCTAATTCTCCAAGCCCACTTTCCTCATTATGTCTCCTAGAAATTTCAACTTTTTCTTTCTGACTTTAAGAATAAGCATCCTTTCTGTTTCCAGTTTCCTTGAAACTTCCTTGTTGATCACATGTTCAGGCCATGGTATTCTCAGCATCCTTCTGTAGAAGAAAATTTTCTTTGCCTCTAATCTTTTCTTTATCTGTAATGAGATTGTCCAGCATTCACTACCGTAGAGGATGATTGATATTACATAGCAATTCAGCATTCTTCTGTTTCTAATGACATTTTCATGTTTCTTTATACTTTGTTTTGCTTTTGAAAGGCATCTTTCATGATTCCAATGTACCTTCAGATTTCAGTGTTACATCAGAAACCTAAAATGAAGTAACCATCAAAGAAATCTCTCCATATGTAGTTGGTTGTTTGATTTTATTTAGTGGCATATAAACCTTTTTGGGTTATTTAATGCCAAAATCTAAATATTTTGAACATTCAGTTTTGTATGTTTGTGTCGTATGTGACACTTCAGTTGCACTAGTGACCTGCATACAAGTCCACATATTGTGCAACAGCTAAGAGCTCAGGACATACAACCACAGGAATATTTGCTGATGCTTTTTGCCATTGATTGAGGGCAACTCACTTAAAGTTATCATGAGACACATTGATAACTGAGAGGTTACTCTTTAGCTTGTCTTTATACCTGAGACATGGTCGTCTAACAGTCCTTTGTCCACTGTCAACCTGGCTATACATGAGGATCTTAGGTATTCTGTCATCACTCATCCTTGCAAGATGACCATCCCAGCAAAGTTGTGACTGCATCAGGAAAGTTTCAATTCCACCAATGTTGCATTTTGTGAGTAGATCAGCACTGGACACCCTGTCATCAAAATTAAAGACACAGATTTTGTGGAAAACATCTAGCTGATTGATATGAGACCTATATGTTGCACACTTCAACCAACTGTTCCATAGCATTGATGACATCAGATACATGCATTTAGTGTCTTTATTTAAGACAAGAAAGACGCAGATCAGAGTTAAAATACATGTTGAAAATAGAATCACACATTAAAGGATTAAACAGAGATTTGGGTTTACTCAGAGAATATAGCTTTTACACGTAGCCCTCTAACCAACAACAACAACAACATTCCCCTCTGGAAGAGTGAGCCCCACTTCTTGGTTTATTTCTTGTCTGGTTTAAAAGATAAGTTTTCTCTTTGTCTTCATATACTCTCTCTGAAGTTTTACACACACACACACACACACACACTATATATATATATATATATATATATATATATATATATAAATGAAGGCTGTTCAAAAAGTATTGGGAATGGTGCTATAAAAAGAAAACTACAACATATATAAATTCAGCATTTCATCTCCTTCAAAGCAGTTCACTTCTAAAGCCAAACACTTTATCCAGCATCATTTCCATTGACAGAATATATATATATATATATATGTGTGTGTGTGTATATAAGCTTGAATTACCTAGTTCTAAAGTTAATTTCTTTAAATGTCAAATTTTACTAATTTTAAACTAAGAACCAAAAGGAAAGTTTCCTAACATTAATCTGAGCCTTTCATTAAATGTTGAAAAATCCTATCCAGTCCAATAACACAACAATTCACCTGGCATGAAATATAGAGAAGAAAAAAGAAATTGAACCATAGATATTATGGCATAGTGTCTAAAGCTTTATACATTGCTACCATGAGAAAGTTAAAAAAAAAAGTCAATGGCTGATAATTTTGTAATTAGATAGAATTTGGTATGATTAGCTTGTTAGGAAGACAAATGCTGACCTGCAAAGAAGAAACAATTGCAACCACTTAATGTGTACTTAAGGGAAAATAGACTAACTTGTGTTAATGCTAGTATGTAAATGTACCAACCATTATGGGACAGAATCATATAATGTACTACTATTGTCCCAAATTAGTTGTTTCATTTAGTATATAAAATGTGTATGCAAATGTACCAACCATTATGGGACAGAATCATAATGTAGTGTCCCAAAATAGTTACTAGTGTCCCAAAATAGTTACTACATTTAGTGTACGAAATGTGTATGCAAATGGGACATAAGCAGCATAATACAATGTCCTACTTGTTCTGTGCTATATCCCTTCAGGAAGTCAGTGATAATGGCTCTCCACAATTTCCTGTCCTTTTTTATCTTCCCAGAACCTTGTTTTGCCATCCATATATTGAAGCTCACTAGGCAGGTGATGTGTTGCTTTCCTTTGTCTGACCTGTGAGTATAAACTGTCCCAAAATAGTCATTACATTGAATATATATGTAATAAGCAAATATACTAATTATTATGAGACAGTGGGATTACATTATATTAATATATTTCATTTGCATACACCTTACTGACACTAAATGTCACAAATATTTTGAGACAATGTTATGTATTATGTAGTATCTGTCCCATAATGTTTGTTACATTTTTATATACATTTTATATACTAAATGTCTCAACAATAATTCAAGGGCTTCCTGCCATACCACGTTGAAATAGCAGTTCCCATACAATCACCAAAGTTAAGCAATGTCAAGCCTGGTCAGTATCTAGATGGGTGACCGCTTGGGAATACCAGCTGCTGTAAGCTTGGATGTGCAGTTGGTGTAATAGATAACAGAATTGTTAATCAGAGAGCTGAGTTCCAATTCCAGTTGAGTTCGTTTTATATACTTACATGCAAATACCATTGGGAAAAGTATGACCCCCACCTCCCCACTACCACTATTAGTTAATTATTAACACTTGTATCACTAAATAATTATTATCTAAAGAAATTTTACAAAATATTTTCTGGTTTTAAACAACCTGGAAAGGGTTGATAAGCCATCAAAAATGAACCAATCAATCAGTCAACCAACAATAATTCGAACAAGAAACATGTCTTACCACTGTGTCACATAATAGCTGGAACGTTTGCATTCGCATTTCATGCACTCAACTATTTTCGGACAGTATTAGTAAATTAGATTATTATTATTATGTTACCTATGTCCCATAAACATTGGTACATTTATATAGACATTTCCTACACTAAATGTAACAGCTATTTTGGGACAGTGGTAGTACATTATGTGATTATATTGTATATGTCCCATAAAGGTTTGTACATTTACATGCATTTCATACATAAAATATAGCAACTATTATGGGACAGTGGTTGTACATTATATTATGATGTGGGCTCTGTCCCATAAACATTGGTACAATTGCATACACTTTTCTTACACTAAATGAAACAACTATTATGGGACAGGTAATAATATTTTTCTTACTCCTGATTAAATGTCACACAAGTGAAACAAAATTATCTTGAAGTGAATGTCAAAGGTTTGCTGAGTCATTTTGATGGTAGTATCTGATGGTTATTACTAATATCGCTATCACTTCATTCTATGTATTATTGTACTAATATCCCTATTTGATTTCAGTGTGAATACTTATAAGCCCAAACGCAGTAACTTTTATACCAAGCCTTGTAAAACATTTCTAACAAAGGATTAAAGTGCACAGTCATTTCCAGTTACAGTTTTGGGGAGAGAAACAAGATGAGCAAAATCACCCACATGTTTTACTTAGATGATTTACAAACACATTTTTTTACAGCACCTATGTGTATTCATCCATCAATAATAACTAAAACATGTGCACCTACAAAACATAACGAATATATTAATAAGAAATATCAGGTTAAAAAAAGTATTTAAAAGCAATTACTCTTTTTTATATTTCAGGTATGAAAATGAATCTAGTAGATTTAGATTTGTTGAAATCACAAGAGGAGATATGTGTTCCTCAAATAAATAAAATGCTTTGGCAAGATGGTTTTATAGGAATTAAATCCTATATATATATTTCAACCAATAAAATCCCATCAAAAAGTTTGTTTGGTAAACAATAATTACTAGGCTAAATACTGCCAACATACTTGGCGGGCATAGTTGTTGACCTACATGTTTTTTTTTGTTTTTTTTTAACCATTTAGAAAATAACAATAATAACTCCTTTTACCATTACTGTAAATTTGAGGAAAATTTTTTTGCAAGCCAGTGTGAAATAATTTTCTAGCTAATGAAAACATTGTATTCAAAAAGTTCACACCTCTATGGGAAATTAGATTTTGGATCTCACTTATGGATATAAAGATAGAAGCATACTGCTTCTCGGGGCTCAGAAACAATTTTGGAGGCTAGTGTGATTTATATATGCATACAATCACATGCAGAGAATAGAAGGGATGAGGCAGCAGCCGCTGACTAAGGCCTTGTCTACCCACTGAGAGACACATTAGGTTAACCATCATAAAGTAAGTGACCACACATTTCTTACGGCACTAAGAACACTTAATTACTTTATAAAACAAACTTCGCTGCAAGGAAAATTGAACATTTTAAACTGATGATGTTCTACTTTTCCTTCAGAAAATAACCTTTTTTATGTTTTATTTAAAAGATGTATTGTTGTTGCTAAAGGTTTAGAATCCTGACACTCAGATAACAACAAAAACCTGGGTAGACAGCTCCCAACAGTCTCACATGGCCAAATTGGTAACAGCACACTTCAGCTATGGGAGTGCTTTCCATAATGAAAAAAGGTGGATATATGTTCAATTTCAGTCAGAGGCACAATCTTTCTTTAGTAGAACAAATTGATCCAGGTTGGTTGCTATTAATTTCACTGTTTAAATAAATAAAAATATAATAGCAACTCAAACATGTGTCCTCACCAAAAATAACATTTATAGTAATAAGAAAAAAATGTTCGATTAAAACTTCCATTTAAAAAAAAAATTACTGCTGCATCCGTTTAAGGGGGACAATGAGGTTATCAGATACTATAGCAAAGAAAATGGCAACTTACCTTGTCAAAGCAACGACGGCGCAGTGTGTGTATTCTACGACGGAAAATGTGTCGAAAAATAAAATTACTGACCAAAAAAAAGGGCATGTATTCTGCATGACATGCTGAAGATGGAATATTTGAATTAAAAAACAAGTCCATCGCAGGAGTCACTATAAAAGTATTTTGATATGCAAAATACTGAACATCCTCTCCCAGCTGTTGACGAATGGAAAAAATGCTTGGCCAATAAATTCAGGTATTTTGGCTACTGCGTTTGTTAGAGAGTGAGTTATTTTTCTGACTGGTTGCATGCATTGTAATTTGTGAGATAGTACCTGTGACTCGAGTTTTCGGCATTTCTTTCTGTCCCCTGATGTTTGAGTCTGAACTTAGTGATTTATTCTCTGTGACATGGAAATAATCTGTGACAAATATTTCTTTTGCAATCCCAGATCGCTTACAGATACATTTGTAGAAGTCTCATCAAGAGATGTATGTCTCTTATATAGGCAAATTGAACTTTGCTTTATCAAGATGGCCTCACATAGCCAAATTGATAATGGCAAGCTTCATGTATAAGAATGGTTTCCCTGATGAAATAAGGGATATAGATTTGATTCCTGTCTGGAGGCATATTTTACTTTACTTGTATGATCTTGATCCAGGCCAGGGATAGCAAGGTAAACACAGGTACCCACAAAAAATAGTGTTTTCAATAAAAAGAAATATTTATTTACAAGGTCAAGTGGTCAATATCAATAATAGAGATTATGTGATTATAAGCAGTGTAGACAAAGCATTCCACTCTGAATGGCAACAGTCTATTTCATGCTTGAATGTAATCTTTAGGCCATGTGGGTTGGATAATAGCCTGACACTGGACTGTAGTGAACTACTATCCAAACCACACACTGCTCATATATATATATATATATATATATATATATATAAAAAAAGCACTAGAAAAATAAAATATTATACAAACATTCTTAGACTGCAGATTGAAGGCAAGATGGACAGAGGAAAGCAACACATCACCTGTCTAGTGAGCTTCAGTAAATGGATGGCGTAACAAGGTTCTGGAAAGATAACAAAGGACAGGAAATTGTGGAGAGCCATTATCACTAACTTCCTGAAGGGATATGGCACAGAAGTAGAACATTACATTACGTTGCCTGTGTTCCATAAATACTGGTACATTTGCATACACATTTCATATACTAAATGTAACAAATATTTTGGGACAGTAGTAGTACATTATGATTCTGTCCCATAATGGTTGGTACATTTACATACTAGCATTAACACAAGTTAGTCTATTTTCCCTTAAGTACGCTTTAAGTGGTTGCAATTGTTTCTTCTTTGCAGGTCAGCATTTGTCTTCCTAACAAGGTAATCATACCAAATTCTATCTCATTACAAAATTATCAGCCATTGACTTTTTTTTTTTTTTTTTTTTAACTTTCTCATGGTAGCAGTGTATAAAGCTTTAGACACTATGCCATAATATCTATGGTTCAATTTCTTTTTTTTTCTCTATATTTCATGCCAGGCGAATTGTTGCGTTATTGGACTGGATAGGATTTTTCAACATTTAATGAAAGGCTCAGAAAATGAATTGAGAAAAGAGTATAAGATACAAATATGTCTTCTCATTGGATTTATTTGACCTTTGCAGCAAGATGATCTTGCGGCAACTAGCAGTCCTACCAGGATTTATTATTGGTGAGTACAATGTTATATCATAAGATATAGAGATGACGCCATATTGATGGTAGATACAGAGAGAAAAGTGTACAAACTCCTATATAAGGTACTAAAGTGAGAAGAAAGGAGTACCCATCAATTTTCAGGAGACAGACTGCCTGGTTATTAGAAAAAAGAGGAACCCAAGATGCAAGCCATGAATTGGAGATGTGAAAATCAAACAAGCAGAGAAATTCATCCAGGAAGTGTTTTTAACAGAAAATATAACAGAGAGCTAAAGGCACATTGGAATAGCAAAAGATGCTTTCAAAAAACTAAACAAAGTATTAAGAAACAGGAAAATATCAGGAGAAAGAAAGAAAAGATTGCTGAACTGCTATTATAATATCAATCCTCCTTCATAACAGTGAATGCTGGACAATTTCCTCACAGGTGAAGAGGTGACTTGAGGGAACAGATATGTGGGCCTACAGCTGCTTACTATGCACCCAGCTCTGAAATAAAGCAAGTAAAAAGAAACCTGAAGAAAATTGTCTATCGTTGATTCAACTGGATGATGCAGCATTGGGGTTCCTATCGAGGAATTGACGAACAAAGATGACATGCAAACAGATTCAAATTCCAACTGAGCTTGTGACATTCACTTTTGTACAAATAACCCTGGGAACATTATTAATTCATCTGTTCTCCCCACTCCAAACTATAGATTAAATAGCAGGACTGACTGGAATCTTTTACCTTGAGGTAAAAACTAATCTAGGAGAAGGAAAAGTTTGAATTCAACACCAGCCTGAAGAAGTATGACTCCATCAGGTTATCTTACCCTAGACACACCCTACTGTTGCTATGGCTGCAGTACATGTGATGCACCTATGATTCGAATGGGTGAAGGGACTTGTGTTGGGAAGTGACATAGATATTCTGTTTCTAACACTGGTTTGCCTGCTGGGTTATGATGTCATCTTAAGTAAATTCAAACAAAAATCTGATTCTAAAATTTTGGTTGATATCCAAAATTTCCAGCATAAATGTTTGGACATTTCCTCACTGATGTCTTTTTTTTAATTTTTTTTTTATTAAGAAAGCTTGTTTCTAACACATTCTTATATGGTCTGTATTTCTGGGATGAGGAATTATCATTATTTCTATTATTTACATTCAGAATAATATCCTCATCTTTGTTGTTATTATCACAATGTTTTGGTTTTCTAGGATGAGGAATTATCATTATTTCTATTATTTACAGTCAGACTAATATCCTCATCTTTGATATTATCACAATTTTCAGTTGATGTGTTCTCCAGGTGTTTGCTGATCCAGGTAATCTTCAGTTAATTTCAAACTGAACCATTTACAAGAATGAGAATAATTTATCATTTACAGGGAGACATGATGTTTTAATTTCGTTATCTTTATGTAGTGGATTAAAACATTGGTTTGTGAATTTACTTTCATAGTAATTTTCAGTTCAATCCTTGGGCTGGGTAGTACAGAGTCAGACACAGTGGAAAGTGGGTGAGCAATTACTGAAGAATGAAACAAGAAAGAGATGTGACATTCGTAGGCATTGAGAGTAAATCAAGAACAGTCTATACACTGTAAATTAAATGAAATCACATAAAAATGAAGATCATATAAAATTATTTAAAAGGCAGGGAACCTGTAGAATAGGAAAAGGAACAGAAAAAGTAAAGATCATATAATACTCTTTAAAAGGCAGGGAACCTGGATAAGATCAAGGGAAACAGGAAAAGTAAAATTCAATAAAGATTTTAAAAGGCAGGGAACCTAGTGGGGGCGTAAAAAGAATAGAAAAGTAGAAGTTAGTGTGTGGAGAAAAAAGATCAAAGGGAAGATGAAGAGAAAAAGAAAGGAAAGAAGCAAAAGTAAAAAAAGAAGAGAACAAAGAAGAGAGAAAAGAAAGTTTAAAACCAAAAAGGAAAAAGAAGAAAAACATTATAAAGGAAATTATTTCTATTTTCTTTAATAGTGACATTGTTGTGAAACATTTCTCTGGAACTCTTTTGTTTGAGAGATAGAAATCACAAGTACAATGTCATTTTAACTCAGCCAGTGCAGAATTCCAACCATTCCTCAGCATGTCATATTGCAAGTCTCCTGACAAGTTGTTTTACACCACCATAAAAAAGAACAATAGCCAATGACCTTGAGGAAAAAAATGGGATTTGGCCCAGTTGTTTTTGTACTGTCGACAACACACAGCTAACAGCCGTTTATTGCTGACCCCAACTAATTAGTCTTTGTTTACAAAAGAATACTAATGAAGAATGAAGAAACATGCAATTAATTGTAAGATTGAAATTATAAAAAAAGTGTTTAATTATTTAATGGTGCCAAGAAAAATAGTGCCTTTTACAGACAGACACAGACCAACACACTTAAATAATATCAGTCTTCTCATATCTTCAGGTGGCTTTCTAAAATTCTTATAGAAAATGTTAGCAAAAGGATGAGCCCAAAATGCAAATTACAAATTGGGAATACCAAAATCAAACAAGTACAAAAATTTAAGTATCTGGGGGAAGTGTTTTAACAGAAGATGGAAAGTGCAACACTTAGATCTGAAGGCATATTGGGATAGCCAAAAATGCCTTCCAGAAGCTAAACAGAGTATTAAGAGACAGAAAACTTTGTTAGAGACAAAGAAAAGAGTACTGAACTGTTCTGTGTTTTCCTCCTATATAACAATCTCCTCAAAGATGAAGAAGAGACTTGAAGCAACAGCAAATGTAGTTCTACATGAGGATATCCTGGACCAAACACGTGAGCAACAACAAAATTTTAGCGAAAATGGAAACAAAAAGGAGATTTATATTTAATATCAGGAATATATAGTTGAAATTTCTCGGGTACATAATGAGAAAAGATGGCTTGGAAAATTTGATACTAACAGGAAAGATTGAAGGCAAGAAGTAGAGGAAAACACAAATTACTTAGTGAACTGGAGTAAATACATAGTGGAACTGGGTTTAGGAGAAATAAAAGACAAAATTTATTAAAGGCTACAAAGGATAGAAAACTGTGGAGAGCCATGATTGCCTACATCCTTAAGGGACATGGCACAAAGAAGGAAAAAGAGCTTGAATAAATTGATGGCAGAACAAGGTTTAGGAGAGATAGCTAAAAGACAAAATTTATTAAGAGCTATAAAGAATAGGAAACTGTGAAGAGCCATGATTGCCTACATCCTGAAGAGACACAGCATACAAAGAAGAAAAATATAAATAATGTAATTGTTTTGGTAACTGGATGGAATTCTGAAATTAATTATTGCCATTATTCCACATATTATTTGAACGAGTATCATTATCTTTGTTGTTTGTATCCTAACATACATGTGCCACTGAAAGGTTATCAAGTACACAAAAGTCTCTATCTTCCAGTTCCATAACCTGTGGTATTTTAACTGAAAGCATAAAAGAAAATTACAAAGGGATATCGAAAGACCACTGGAAACAATGTACACATGGGGAAGGCTGAAGAATCTATTGGCTGAAATGTTGGGATAATAAAGCAAAGATGAAGAGAGTGCTGTGAATAATTAGTAGAGTTACACCCAAAGATCACTGGAGGCAGCATATAGATGAGGAAGCCTGATGAATATATTTTGGGATATATTCAACAAATATGAAGATAATGGTCTGAATAATGCATAGAGTGACCTCTAAAGAATATATACACTAGAGGATGGCAGAAGAATATATCAGCTGAAATGTTAGGATAAAAACAACAAAGATGAAGATAATAGTTGGTTGATTTTGTTTAGTGACATATCAACACCTCTATGGGTTACTGTCCTCTGTATGACCTCTGATCAGGAGGTTTTCAAGAGCATGGAACCATCTCTTAATTGATGGTCTTCCCAGGTTTTCCCTGACCTGGGGTGGTAGCACCTGTTAGGGTCCCTGTATGGGAAAATAGTCAACCCCGAAACTGACGTAAAAACACTATGAAAATGTAAAAACAGGTTTTAATACCGAAATACGTTGTTAAAAAATTATTTCCAGCAATAAATTTTTGAAGAGAAAAAAGTATTACATTTATGAGGAAGCAAAATATTAACAGCAATAGGTTTTTGGAAAAAATTATTACAGCAAAAAAAAAAAAAAAAATTATTACCAGAAATAGATTTTTGACAAAACAAAATATTACCAGCAATGAAAATTTTGTTGGCATTAAATGACCCACTGAGGTTGATATGCTGTAAAACAAAACAAAATCTATGGGTTATTTAATACTGAAACCTAAATATTTTAAACACAATTTTATGCCTTCGTCTAAATATATTTTGAACACAATTGTATGCCTTCAACTACATATAAAATGTATAGCTGGTCATTTTGCTATAAAATGTATTCTTGGTAATTCTATTATAAAATGTATTGTTAGTTATTTAACTACAAAATATATATTTTTGGTAATTTTTTATCGAAAAATGTATCGCTGGTATTTTTGCTCCTGGATGCAGTTTATTGGACTTATGAAGATAATATTCTTCATAATATGTAAAGTGATATCTAAAGTCCACTGAATATTGCAAATACTTAAGGAAGGCTAAAGAACATATCTGCTAAAATTTTGTAATAAAAATAATATGAGGCAACAGGGTTGTGTATTGTGTCATATCAAAACCATCAGATAAGTAAACTGAAAAAATATTATAGCACGTGAAATATTAGGATAAAAATAACAAAGATGAAGATACTTTTCAAAAGAGTTAATGATAAAGAAAACAAATTTATATTTGATAAAAGGATAATCAGAATTAATTTCTGTTTGGTTTTCTGGGATCAAGAATTCTCATTATTTCCATTGTTTACAGTCAGACTTATCTTTGTTTTTTATTATGACATTTTGACCCTTGGGATCTCTGACTTTCATCAGGTGTTTGTCAATCAGGTAAATTTTCACTTGAATCTTATTTAATTAATGGAGGTAGATTGTTTTTGTTCCATTGACCACTTGTAGGGATATTTCATCTCATTCAGGAGTAAGAGAATAGAATTGTGTGTGAATGCAGTCAAGCTTGATAAGAACAGAAGCAGTGTCAGCAGCAGGTAGATTAGATTTAAGCCTCCAAGTTCTAGACTTGGGATTGTCCCATGGAACAGTAACTTAATGGATTAAAGTGTTAGTTTGTGAATTTGGTGACAGTAATTGTGAGTTCAATCCCTGGGCTGGGTAGTGAAGGCTTACTTAGTGGAAACAGGGAGAGCAACAATTGAGAAGTACTAAATAAGAACCCAAGAAAATCTTAGACATGGTCAGACAGATGAAAGCAATCTATCTCTATAGATTAAATAAAGGGTTCAGTTTGAATTTCCCAGAAGGTTAACTAGATCAACATGCACCTGAATAAGGCCGAAGAGCACAATAACCAAAATGTGATATCAACAACAAAGATGAGGATGATAGCCTGATTAGAAATAATGGGAATGATCACGATCAAAAATCCCATAACTCATTAGGGTCATCACATGTACTGCAGTCGCAGTAGAAGTGGGCGTGTCTTGGGCAAGATAGCTTGATAGAGCCCAACCATCTCCAGGCTGGTTTGAATTCAGAGTTTTCTTCCTCCGAGACTAGTTGCCACCCAAGGCTATAGAACCCAGTCTATCCTACTATTTGCCCATAGCTGCAGGGAGAATATTTGGATTCATACCTTCCCCAAGCTCATAAGTGAATACAATGAACTCAACAGGAATTCTAACATGGCTCTCTGATTCCTCAATACAACCCACTATCCAGTTCTCTACCATAGATAAAAGTCCTATTATTTAACCCATAACTGGGGGGAGAAGAGTTGGATTCATACCTTTCCCAAGGGTAAGTGAATGTAATGAACCCGACTGGAATTCAAACTTGGCTCTCCGATTCTTCAATCTGAGCAGCAATACATTATGTCACCCTGCCTCAATAATAATAATAATTAAAATAGCTTAATTATTGTTGTAATTGAAATATTTTACATAAATTGGGAGACATTGTGGAGTAATGAATAATGGCCCAGATTCAGGAACCATAAAGCTGAGTTCGAATTCCAGTCAAATGTGTGAATACCCTTGGGAAAGATATGATTCAATCTCTTCCCCCCAGCTATGGGTAAAATAGCAGGACAGACTAGGTCCTATACATGGAAATATATGGTATGTATATATATATATATATATATATATATATATATATGAAATATATGTAAATATAATTATAATACATTGCACATATAGGGCTAGTGTTAATAAAACAGTCCTCGTAATATAACACTGCTATTAAGTATATATTAATAAATATACATATTACCCCTTACTGATAGCATCACCTGGAGTTTCATACACAATGCAATCTTCAGGTGCTAAGTATAGACAGACCATTGCTTAATTTAAATTTCAATAAAAACATCTGGTTATCGCAATGTTGACACAGTTATATATTATTCTGGGATTACAGTTTTTCCATTTAAAAAAATATATTTGGCATTTAAAATAAACAGGATATATGATAAAGAGGTAATCATACAAATAATTAATTAGTAATGTTAATGTAATTAATGGTGAAATCTTAAGACTTAATAGGACATTAACTTATTAACAGTTCATTGAATAATGCAATCCTGCGAATGTTTAAATTGTTGTCTGATGTTGCTGGGCTGAGTACTTTTGAAAATTTCACATTTTCATCCTCAGGGTGTAATTTTTCCATTTACAGGAAAACTCCAAGAAGAAATAAATACAGTTTAGATGGAAAGATATTTTTTATAAATATCTGGTTTATTAACAGTTATATTATTTTGGAATGTGTAATGTGACAATGCTAGAGTTCTAGTGAGAATTTTGTTTGAATTTACTAAATGTGGTAAATCCACAAATTTTATTTGTTGTATGTGTTTTTTCAGCTAAAGTGACATACACTAAAGTATAGTCCAAATAATAGAGTAAAATGTCTTAGTAATTTTTCCTTCACAGAATGTTGTACTGCGGATCGACTTTTTTAAAATATTAGATTGTGCAGTATATATACATTATATCATAAAGAATAAAGTACTCAGCCCAGCAACATCAAATCCATCTGGCAACAATTTAAACATAAGGATTGTGTTATTCAATGAATTGTTAGTAAGTTAATGCTTTATTAAGTCTTGTTAGTGAAGAGATTTCGCCATTAATTACATTAACATTACTAATTAATTCTTTGTATGATTACCTCTTTATGGTATGATATATATACTGCACAATCGTGAGAGTGTGTGTGTGTGTAAAACATAAAGGGAGATTACTCATTTATATTGTTTGGACTATTGTCCTCATCTTTATTGCTGTATTCAAGACATTTCGGCTATTGTACACTTTGGCCTTCTTTAGGCGACTGGAATTTTGAACTGAATCCTTTATTTTGTGCACTGGGGTAGATTGTTCTAGTTCCATGTGTCATGCCTCTTCTGGATATGTCAGTTATCTCAAAGTTTTCGTAGCCAGGTATTAAACTCATAACTCTTTGGGTCAAGTCACTGGATCCAACCAACTATTTTATCCACGTGCCATGTCTAATGAATGTCAGTTATCAGAACTAGAACAGTCTATCCCAGTGAGTGAAATAAAGGGTTCAGTTTGACATTCCAACCACCTGAAGAAGGCCGGAGCATACAACGGCTGAAACATTGTAATAAATATGGCGAGAAAGATGAGGACAATAGTCCGAATAATGTAAATAGTGTACATCTCAGAAATATAAACAAATCCTGAACATTTGCTATATTTTTTGACCTTGTCATATCTAAAGGTCACCTTATACACTGAAATATACAGTGCATATCTCTCTCTCTCTCTCTCATATATATATATATATATATATATATATATATATTGCAAACACTAGTTTAAAAATATATATATATATTTCAGTTTTTCAACTAGTGTTTTTATATTAGTAAATGTGTTTGAATTGCAAAATATTTGAATGTGTATCCCTTTCAGGTTTGTAAGGTTTTTTTTTGTTTTTTTATTTGAATTTCACAAATCACTTGCTTTAATGGATTTACTTTTCTGTTTAGGCTGGCAGGTTAGAAAACCTTCGACTTGGATGACAAGTTGCTTGACCCACATTTCAACAGCAGCACAAATTACTGGACCGTGACCAATGAGCACAATAAAGAAAATGTCTGCAAATAAAAATTAAAGTTTTTAGCATTGAAACAGTTTTTTTTTTGGCAATCTTTTGAATCATTTTTGATCTGCACATTCTCCAACAACCATCAGGTGACTCAATTTATAGTGATAAAATTTTTCTGTACTTTAATGGCAATTAAAAGAAAACATTAGAAATGGATACAAGTAAGAAAAAGAGGAATAACTTAATGAGAAATGTGCAGAGATAAAAAGAACTGCACACACACACACACACACACACACACACAAAAAAAGAAATAGCATGACAGAAATGTGCTTGTCATCAGGATGTATAAATTCTAAAGAAAGCACAATCATAATGGGAAAAGAAAAGATACTACAGAGATGGAATGAATACATTAGAAAAATCTTTCAGGACAACTAAAAGAGAAACCTTCAATAGTTAAAAGCATGGAGAAACACAAAACTAAAATCTGTGGTTATGTCAGCATTGGCTAAGATGAAGGGGATAAAATGGCAGGACCAGCTGAAATTGTAATAGAGATGTTTAATAACTTTAGGCAGTTTGGGGATTGATAAGGTTAAGCAAAATATATGACAATGGTGAAATACTGGAGGATCTCAGTAAACCAATCTTCTCAGTGCTGTCAAAGAAACCAGATGCAAATAACCGTGAAGTGCATCAAAACACAACTAAACAAATTAGGATTCTTAAGAATAGTGATTGTAGCAGAATTAAATAAAAAATAGACAACGACAATGCAGCATTGTTCAAGACACTGGATCAAGAAATGTTAATTTTCATGATCAGAATGCTATCAAGTAAAAAAGGACAGAAAACATGACTGTCAATAAAAGAGAAGATGTGAGAAAAGAAGTTTTAGATGAATAGCATTTTTTGGTTTGATTTAATTTAGCAACATAACAACCATTATGGGTTATTTAATGCTGAAATCTAAATATTTTGAACAATCTCATGGCTTGAACTAAATATATTTTGAACACAATTGTCTGCCTTCAACTACAGATAAATGTATTCTTGGTCATTTTACCATAAATATGTATTGTTGGTCTTTTTTTTTTTTATCTAAAAATGTATTGCCTGTATTTTTACTATTAAAATCTATTTTTATACTTTCATAGTGTTTTTGTTGTAGGTGTTCACTATTTGCCTAAAGCTGCGACCCTAACAGGTGCTACCTTGGGTCAGTGTGGACCTGTAAACAACAGTAATTAAGAGGTGATTCCATGCTCCTCAAAATTTCCAGTCTTCCAATCAGTATCCTTGCTGCTGAATGTAATTCATCATCATAGCCAGGACTGTTTAGAAGTGTAGGAACTACAAGGAAACTACTTCTAACAATCAGAGAGATGGCTGAAATTTTGGGTACACATAATGAGAAAAAGAGACTTGGAGAATTTAACACTCCCAAGTGACAATGAAAACAAGTCTTAATTAATGAATGGCAAAACATTCAGTAATAAGTCAAAGAGAAGTTGTAAAGGAGAATGAATTACATAAAACATTAAAAGACAGGAAGCTGTGGAGATCCATGATCGCTAATGTCCTGACAGGACAGGGTCATCATTTTTTACCAGAGCTCATATTACAATGTTTTTTTTTATCTTCTCTAGCTCTATTACTGGTGCCCATATTGTACTCATGTCTATGCTTGGCCCGCTTAGGAGATTTTTGCGGCTTAGCATATGTGCTGATTCCATATATGGCAAGCCATGCAGTGGTTACTGAGACAAAAATTCATACACTGATGTCCCAAAGTTGACTGGAAAGCATGGAGCCGGAAGTGAGTTCCACAAGCAAGGCAGTAAAGCCACTAAGACACAAGGGGTTACTGGGTGTGGAAGAATTAGGAACAGAAACTTTAATAATGAGCAGGAAGAGGAAAGAGTAATTGGGAGGACAGTAGATAGCACTTGACATTGCATTTAAATATTTGTAGAAGGGAGTTTCACAAGCAAGACAGTAAAGTCACTAAGACACAAGGGGTTACTGGGTGTGGAAGAATTAGGAAGGGAAACATTAATAATGAGCGGGAAGAGGAAAGAGTAATCAGGAGGAGCGTAGATAGTGATTGTCATTTCATTTCAATTTTTGTGTTACAGAATGTGAAAGAATATCAAAAAAAAGAAAAAATTTTAATGAGTGAGCATTTGTCATGAAAAATGTTTTTTTTTTTAATCATTTTACTCCAACCAAGGCATTTTTATTAAACTTCGAAGGGCACAAGACCAGATGAAAGGAAATCAGGTAATAAGAAGATTGTGTTGCGCCAGGGTTTCAAATGGGAATGGTTTGGCTCTATTTACTTAGCTTAGATCAGCACAAGTGGTAATGCAATGAAATGGGGTAAGAAGATTGTGTTGCACCAAGTGTTTCAAGTGGGATGATTATGCATATCAGTATTTGAATTCCTATTTTTGATTTATGTTTAATTTCTAGCCATTGACTTGTCAGAAAATGCAACTGCCTCAGCCACCATGCCAAGATATATGTTTGTGTGTTCATCTGAATACATATGATCAATATAAAAAGGAATCTTTATTCAGTCATCTTGTTAATATAAATAAGTGCTCTTTGCCTTCTTTATGTGCTGTGTATCTTCAGGATATAGGCGATCATGACCCTCCACATCTTCCTCTCCTTTGTAGATCTTAATAAATTTTGCCTTTTTGTTATTTCTCCAAAACCCTGTTCTACCATCCATTTATTAAAGCTCATCAAGTATGTTACACACTGCTTTCCTCTGTCCCACAATCTGTCCTGTGAGTATCAGATTTTCCAAGCCCTTCTTCCTCATTACATGCCCCAGAAATTTCAGCTGCCTCTTCCTGATGTTAATTATAAGTTTCATTTTTGTTTTCCTTTTCTCCAAAATCTCATTGTTGTTGACATATTCTGTCCATGACATCCTCAGCATCCTTCTGTAGAACCACATTTCTGTTGCTTTGAGTCACTTTGAGATTATTCACCATTGCACAATGTTTAACTATTCATAATGAGTTTGATCTTTGCCTTGTCCACTAGTCTTGTGTCAGACTTATCTAAGTAAATAGCTTAGAAAGTGTGGTGTCAGTCATAAGTTAGTATTACTGCTGTAGTGAGTTCAATCCTTATTAGAGTGTGGTCTTTTACAATACAGTGTAACCCGGATATAAGAGAGTTGTCTGGACCGGATAATAAGTCTCTTATATCCGGGTTTCTCTTATATCCGGGTTTGGTCTATTTTGTTTATGTAAGTATGGCTCTAATTTGGGACCAGATAAAATCTCTCTTATATCTGGGTTTCTCTTATATCCTGGTTTCTTATATCTGGGTTACACTGTACTATCTTTACTGTTAATGTAATTTATAATGGTTATATGATGGAATATATTTATCTTGGGTTTTTCAATTATTGTAAAAAATAGGAAGATTGGGCTAAAGAAATCTTTGCAGTATGTCTTCACACCAGGAAATACAAGAATTGAATTTAATATCTAATAGGAACCTTTGATTTTTTTTTTTTTTAATCAATTCACCCCAAGCAAGGTAATAATGCCACTAAGATGCAAGGGGGCTACTGGGTATATAAGAAAATGAGAAGACTTTAGGAGAAGGAACCAAAAACCCAATCCTGAGCAAAAAACCAGGGATAAACCTCTACTCCTGTTCAAAAGGCAATGAAAGTGTGTGAATAGGACAATAGGTAAACCTATCTAATCTTACTGAGGAGAAAAAAATGAACAAAAAATAAATAGTAAATATAGAATTTCATAAAATTGAAGTAGACTTTAGAAGAACCAGCAACCCAATCCTAAACAGAAAACAATGGATAAAACCTCTACTCCTGTTCAAAAGACTGGGAGGTGTGTGAACCAAATGTAAGGCAAACCTATCTACTTCTGTTGAGGAAAAAAAATATAAACATTAAAATAAACTTTCAGAGTTCAGACGGAGACGTTAGAAGTCTAGAGTTGAAATAGACTTTAGAAGAAACTGGAAACCCAATCCTAAACAGAAAATCCCTACTCTTGTACAAAAGACAGGGGAGGAGTGTGAACTGGACAGAGAAGAGTTAATTTATGGTTATCCCAATCTGTATTGGGTTCACCTTAAGAGATACTAAAGTATGGTTTGTACTTGCTATCACCTAAGAGTGTCCTCAAAGCTACCAAGTGTAGAATTCTTTCACAAAGTATGTTGGTGGTGGGTGGGGAGTGCTGATATAAATAGGAAGTAAACCTAGCTGAAATATATACAAGCAGGACAACTGGATGGTAAGTTATATAACTGCCCAATCCATGAGAGGCAGACACTTCGTCATATTCTCATGAGAAGATTGAATGTTTGAAGGTCCCTGAAACCACATACCCTCCATAGGCATTATTAATTTGGCAGAGTTTAGAAGTGAATAAACTATTATTTTACATATGACAAATTTAGTCTTGTATTCTTATCAGATGTATTCTTGCAATATTACATTGTCTTGTCATAAAATCTTACATGAAAGTCAAACTACTTAGTGAGTTAAATCCCCATCGGTTACTTCGTTATTACATAATGGGCATATGGTTAGAACTTTTGCTTTCTGACCATGAGACCAGAGTTTGAATCTCACCATGGTTGATTTGTCAGGAAGGTGATTTCTTGATATTATTGGTTTGGGGAGGTGACCCAAGTGAGCGGCACCTTTGAAAAGGTTTTGTGTTGCTTGTTCTTCCAAAGTCTACTTTAACTCTATGAAATTTTATTTACTATTTATTTATTTTCTGATTTAATGAGACTCCTTTGAACTAATTTGAAACAACTTAGAGTATTTAGGCTCCTCTAGTTGTAGTGGGTCTTTTAAATTTAATAAGGCCCCTTGAAGGGGTCCCACTTAGATTTTGATGCTTTTTATATACATATAGATTTTTAAATGTTGCTTTTTAGCCGATGTGTTTCAGGTTTTACACCAAAATCATCTAAAAATATATCTTTTTTTAATAGACATGGTATGTGCAATCATGCATAATGAAAAGGCCCTCCAAATTCTATTATCCCAGGGGTCTCTTAAAGCCTAAATCCATTCCTGAAGGTGGCTCTGTTAATGTCACAACACTAGGCTTGTAACATTGCTAATTGTAACCTGGAGGACTGGTAATGTGTGTCATTGTCCAGTGAATCATAGTTCCAGTTGTTTTTGGTTAATGGTAGCGGGGTTTGGCTAATGGTAGGATTTTGTTGTGGCACAGACCCCCATGAAGCCATGAACTCTAGTTCTCAATAAGACACTATGCAAGCTATCAGTGGTTCTATATTGGCATGGGCTGTGTTTATGTCACATAGGTTGGGTTCAGTGGTTTGCCTAAATATGTCCATTAACTGCTTTGTGACTCCATGCATCTCGACAATGATGGGTTCTTCTAGCAGTATAATGTCTCATTTCATTAGGCTCAAGCTTTCCAGAATTAGTTGGAAAAGTGTTCTGAAGATGAATGGTATGGCTACCATCAGAACAGGTGCAAGAGTTTTGTGCCCCTTATCCCAGAATCTATGATACCCACCCATATTCAACTATATCTCAATTTTCACAAGGTAGTATTATAAAATACAAATTGTAACCTAATTATGTACAACTGATGCAATATAGGTGATCAAAATTAACTCCAAAAATTAAAAAAAAAACAAAAACAAAAACAAAAACACAAAAAAGACCAAAAACAAAAAAAAACAAAAACATTGTATCTAAATACTAATTACATGTATGTAGAAAAAAAGCAAATATTGATAAGCTAGTGAGGATTACAAAGCCCTGCCCAGGGCCCTCAATCAGTTTGGCACTACCCAGTTGGAGGGGGTGGGTGGGCCACATACCTGGCCTGGCTACCATATTCACCCAACATCAGCTAAGTTACTTTCCACTAACGTAACGTAGCTTCCCTGTGTTTTTTTTCTTTAAATAGTTTAAGAGCAATTGTTCTGACAAGCACCCCTTTTTGGTGTCTAAACTATGAATTTAAGTGCAGTGCTAGATTGGCAAAGACAGGAAATTTGAGAGAGACATGATTGTCAACATCCTGAAAGGACATGGCCCATAGAAGAGTAATACTAGATTGGTAACAAGGTCTCGTCATTTTACAGTTGAAATGGCAGGGTTGGCACCGTAAGCTCTATGCTAAATTTTTCTTCTCTCATTTCTCATTTCTGAAACTCTCTTCCAGCTTTTTGTTTTCCAGTTGACTTTGATCTTGAAAAATTTAAATGTAATGTCAATCATTATCTTCCTGTGTTAATTCACATTTTTGGGGTTTTTTTTTATTTATCTCTTTTCTTAATGTTTTCATTTTTTCATATTCTCTAACACTCAGTAACCCCTTACATCTTAATGGCTTTATTGAATTGCTTAGGGTTTGTTTTGTGGCATTTTTCATGCTGAAATTTAATTTTCTTAGGAGCATTAGTAATTTCATTTACAAAAATGTATTGCTGGTATTTTTACTATAAATTTTATAATACTTTCATAGAGTTTTGAATCCAGTTTCTGGTTTAACTATTTGCCAATAGCTGGGACCCTAACAGGTGTTACCACCCTGGGAACAATTTAAGAAAAAATTAAGAGGTGGTTCCGTGTTCCTCAAAACCTACTGGATCAGACACCTTGTAGCCAGATGTAAATTATTGTCATAACCAGAATGGCTTGCTTCAGGTGGAATGATTTAAACAAAAAAAAAAACAAATTATATATATATATATAATAAAGAATATATATGTATATATAGATTTTTAAAAATAGTAATTGTTGGTTATTGGAATTTATTCCGCATACACCAATCCTATACTTGGAGATATATATATATATAATAAAATTATTATAAATTAACTGATTTAAAATGTTTTTTCCCTACACAGTAATAACCATGTTTCAAAAACTGAAGCTAAAAACATCAAATTATATATTAAATTAAAAGCATTAGTTATTATAAGTTATTCCAATATTTGTTTGAAGATGAAATGGAAGATGCTTTTAATTTAATTATATAATTAAATTAGAAGTTTTTAGCTTCAGTTTTTGAAATATGGTTATTACTGTGTAGTGAAAAAAACATTTTAAATCAGTTAATTTATAATATTTATGCTCTGTAAATTTACATTGAGCACTGTTTTGTAAAAATAAATATCAATAAGAACACTGGATTATATATCTTTCTTTATATATATATATATATATATATATAAAATAATAATAAGTGTCAATTACAAGCCCCATTTTATTTTTAATGATTTCAATTTTAGGTTGCAGGTCTGAGATGATATTAAAACATTGATAGATTAAACAAAAATATTGCCAGCCCCAAAGGCAATATTGCTGTAAAAGATTTTGATCATGACTTATTTTTTTTCTCATATTCTTTCATAATCGGTAACCCCTTGTGCCTTAGTGACTTTACTGCCTTGCTTGGGATAAAAGCATTAAAGAAAAAAAAAATCAATCATGTTCTTAAGGAACATAGTAGAGATGTTTATTTGTCTAGAAAATTCTACACCTGAAAATATCAGAGACCTGTCAATAGCTATGAAGATTGCATGTCTCTCTGGGGAGGTTTTCAACAGACTTGTAGAATTGATCCTACACTGATTTGTAGCTCTTTGACAGTCCTAGAGGAGGTACTTCATAATACTATGTCCCTTGCTTATGACTTTTGTCACATCGGTGTACATATCTGACCACATGATTGTCATAAAATCTAATGAAAGAAAACAATTTCGAATGATGAAAAGAAAAGTTAATTAATTTCCTAACTTGTCATTGTTTCCACTATCAAGAAACCAGAAAAACTTTAATCTTGTATTTCAACAGCACCTAAAATAGTGGGTCAGATTTTCACTGACTGAACCTCAGCTGAGGCTTTGTATTAATCTAAGGTAAACTTAGTGAAAAATAAAAGTATATTTAATTTTAATTAAAATTTAATTCCAATAAAGCATATCTTTTCAATCTACATTATGAATAAAGAGCTGATTCGTTGTCCATCAAACACTGCATGTGTAAATTTGCATATGCATATGTCTGTTTTGAACATGAGTGACTTGCATATGCTTGTGCCAATTAAAAATTTTTTTTTTTTTAATCATTTCACCCCAAGCAAGGCAGGAATGCCTCTAGTATGCAGGGGTTTACAGGGAGTGAAAGTGAGAGAAAAGATTGAGTATAGGGAGGATTAAGAAAAGGACAAAAGATGAATGGGATTCAAGAAGATAGAAGATGGTGATTGGCATTGCATTTAAATTTTTTGAAGATTGTAGTTATAAGGGAAGCAAGTAAGAGGAAGGGAGTTCCACAGGAGAGAAGTGTGAGAAAAGAAACTGTTGGAGTAGAAGTGGCAGTTACATTTCGTTATTTTATTAGTAAAAGGGTGGGACCTAGATGCCAATCTAGTAGCATGCTTAAATTTATTATATTCAGGACACCAGAGAGAAAAAACTGGTCAGAGATGTTGCCATGAAAATATTTATAGAAAAGACAGGGAAGCCATGTCACATCAGTGAGAAAGTGACTGAAGTCAAGATCCTTTTTTGGATTTATCGTAGATGCAAACACATATGCATGCATAAACACACAATTTGATTAAGTTTTAAATAAGATATTTGAGTAATACATTTTTTCCACTCAGTCTGGACAACCCCTACTCTGGACTGGGCAATGTAATCATAATAGTGGAAACAAAAAAAATGTTTAATTTTTTTAAACATCAATAAAATCCAGATAACCTTTTATTGAACTTTTCAGAAATTAATCGTTCGTCTGACGTGAAGTGGAAACACAATTGAATCCATTTCTAGGTCAGTTGCTAAGAAAGTTGGTTTACTGTGTTGTGCACAACAATTTCTCTCTCCAGAATCTATCTTACATATCTATAAGTCTACCATTCGTCCATGCTTAGAATATTGTGGCCACATATGGTCCAGTGCTCCTGCTATTTACCTTGAGCTCCTTGATAAAATCCAAAGAAGAATCAACAATATTATTGGCCCTGATCTGGCATCTCAGCTTCAGTCATGTCCCCACTGCCAAATATGGTCCAGTACTCCTGCTATATATCTAGAGATCCTTGATAAAATCCAAAGAAGAATCAGCAATATTATTACTTATAAACATTTAATAAATTATTAAAATATGTGAATCAACTCTAAGAAAATCCTTATTTACCATTTTATAAAGTTTGAATCAATTGACAATTAGCTTATGTTTTGCCAACCATTTCAATTAATGATATAATAAATAAATAGTATAAATAAACAATCTAATAAATAAATATTTACACTATTTACATTTGGACTATTGTCCTCAGCTTTTCTGCTGTTATCACAACGTTTTGGCTATTGTGACCTTTGACCTTCCTCAGGTATATACCGATCTATGTAACCTACAGGGAATTGTGAATTGAACCCTTTATTTAATCTATGGGGGTAGACTGTTATCATTCTAGTGCTCATGTCTAGGGATATTTTCTAGTTCTTATTTTTATTTAGTACTGTTCACTGGGTGCAAGTACACACTACCTGGCCCAGGGATTGAACTCATAACCACTTTATCACCAAATGCACAAGATTCTCAAACAAAAATAATAATACCTCAACTTCAATCTCACCATCCATACAGTGTAAAGAAAGGGATCGTCCACTGCTTGCAACATTGAACAAAAGTCATAAGAGGTGACCCAGAGACATACAAACAAGAAATGGTACCCTACAACATAACTACCCTGGGTACATGGCAGCAGCTCCAACAAACTGGGATAGAGGGGTACAAGACAATAACAGCATTCAGAAAACAGCTTCAGTCTGCCTACTGTATGTGAAAAGATTATTGGAGAAAATACAAAGGATCTGTGGTCTATATAACATCAGGACAATCTTCAAAAGTGGTTCAACACTTCGCAGACACCTCTTCTGAATAAGACCCCCCCCCATAGAGGAGAACATGACTAAGGACTGTGTGTACACCATCCCATGCAGCTGTGGTAAAAAATAAAAAGGAGAAAAAGGTTACTCCATTAAGGTATGACTACAAGAACATTGTAAAGCTGTAACATAAGGGGAAATAGAAAAATAAGGCATAGCTGACCACATATGGAGGGAAAAGGGAGATCACTGGCCCCTGTGGAATGAGGTTGACATAATAGACAAAGAGCATCACTGGAAAACACAAAAACTTAAGGAATCAGCACATATGCTAGACCACAAAAATGTCCTGAGCTGACCAAACATAGAAATGAATACAATATGGGAAACAGTAATAAAAAGGAGTGCTAGAGAAAAGCAATGAATAACAACAAAAATTGCAATCTAAGCTCTGGCAAAAAAAATGCAATAATAACAAAAATTGCAATATGAGCACTGGTAAAAATACACAAATGTCCTCATTGACACGTGGCCCAGTGGATAAAGATGTTGGTTAGATACAGTAACTAGACCCAAAGAGTTGTGAGTTCAATACCAGGCCACAACATTGGCGAACCAAAACTTGGAGAGTTGAGTTAAGGGGAAGTAACCGAGACATCCAGAAGAGGCATGGCATGTGGAACTATCTACCCCAGTAAACAAAATAAAGGGTTCAGTTCGAAATTCCAAATACCTGATGAAGTCCAGAGCATACAGAATCCAAAATGTTGTGAATATGGCAATGAAGATGAGGATAATAGTCTGAATAATGTAAATAATGCAAGTAAAAATAATAAACTACTCATTCATTATTTTACCCCCTAGACCACTCGGCCTAGTGAGTAAAATAATAAATAAATAGTTTAATATTTTTATAGTCAGTTTTCAAGAACAAAGAAAATGTATAAATTCACTTACATATGTTTAGGTTTGGTTTGATTGTTCAACGGCACATCAACTCCTTATGGGTCATTTAATGCCAAAATTTAGTTTTCTTGTTAACTTTAGTAATTTGTTTTTTTCAAAAATGGATTGCATTTTTTTAATGTATTTTATATTTTCATGTTTTGACCTCAGTTTGGGTGTTTACTATTTGGCCATAGCTGGGACCCTAACAGGTGCTACCACGCTGGGTCAGGGTGGACCTGGAACAACAGCAATTAAGAGGTGGTTTCATACTTCACAAAACCTCCTGGTCAGAGGTCACACTGCCAGATGTAGTTTGTCATCATAGTCAGGATGAACATGTTTAGGTTTTATTCCAATTCTAATCATTGCTTTTTAGAACGCTAACTATTACTAAGAAGTGAAGGTAGTTAAAATAATGGCAGAGTCGAAAGCTTTTGACGCTGCATTTTTTGTATGAAAATCCAAGTTTGTCAAATATTTTCTGATTAAAATTAGCAGAAAAGTTTATAAAATTTAAGAAAGGATTCTATCCCAGGAATATATTTTCCAATAACACTGAAGCTGTAAAGTCTTCAAACAATTATGTTTTATAAATAACATACACTATCTTGTCCCATAATAATTGAGATTTTGTGTAATAAATATGTATACAAATGTAACAATTATTATAGAACAGAAACGGCATTACTTAATATAGCTATTTTGATGATGTCTCAACTAAATTTGGTCAATTGAAAGATTTGACTGAGAGGAAACTTAACTGTTTATATCAGGAGTGGGGGGATATAATGAAAGGGTATCAGGGTTACCAATCCTTACATTCTATTCTTATCTCTACCAAATTTGGCAATGTCAGCCCCTCCCTATGAGTGAGGGTTATGAAAGATTCAATTCTTTATTATTTACTCATTATCATTTTTATTGCTTTTTTTTAATTTATTTATTATTAACCCAGCAGCCAAGAGACGAAAATGGACAGACGAATGGAAGGTAAAAAAATATAACAAAGAACACCGGCAATAATAACTGAATTAAAAACAACTTTTAAGAAGTATTTTTTTTTTTTTTGAAGAGGCACAACATACACAAGTACAATTACTATCTACCAATATATTCAGAATGTAAATGCAATTGTACAACAGGCAGGGTGTTCAGAAATAGTAATTTTTTTTTCATTCTTTTTTTTTTTCTCATTACTAGAGATTAGACATTTAAGAAAATCATAAATTAAAAAAAAAAAAAAAATTAAATTTTATAAATGTTAAAAGGGAAAAGTCATTTTTTTTCTTATTAAGCACACCAAAAAAATCGTGTCCTGGGTATGACAATAAACTACGTCCAACAACAAGGCTTCAGATAAATGTTTTCGGAAAAATAATGTTGCCAGCTATACGTTTTTTGGAAAAAAATAATGTTCCCAGCTATACGTTTTTGAAACAATAATGTTCCCAGCTATATGTTATGGAAACAATAGTGTTGCCAGCTATATGCTTTTGAACAAATAATGTTGCCAGCTATGCGTTTTTGGAAAAATAATGTTGCCAGCTATATGTTTAATAGTACTGTATATTTAATATATGTATAGATATATGTGTATGTATGTATATGTGTATATGTGTGTATATGTACATATATATATATATATATATATATATATATATATATATATGCACACACACATCTTAATTTGGCATTAAATGACCCACAGTGATTGATATGCCATAAAACCCAACCAACCAAAAAAATCATAAATAACAAAAAAAAAAAAATTATTCATTTTTACAAATGTTAAGTGGGGATAATTTTTCCTGCATTTTTTCATCCCAATCAAAACAATAGAGCCACTAAGATGCAAGGGGGGGTATTGGGGGGTGAATATAATGTATATTGCAAAGCTCAAAAGCCACTAAAAGGATTTATCGCTACATTACGTAATATCAGTTCCTGTACAATCACCGAATTTAGCAATGTTAAGCCTGGTCAGTACCTAGATGGGTGACTACTTGAAAATGCCAGGTGCTGTAAGCTTGAATGTGCAGTTTGTGTAAATGGATAATGACTTCAAATTATTTGGGTTCATTATATTATTCTTTCTTTTTATGTGTCATGTCCTTTCAGGACGTGGGCGATCATGGCTCTCCATCTCCCTCTATCCTTTGCAGCTCTCAATAAGTTCTTTTGCCCTGCTTCCTCCCCCAGACCACATTCTGTCATCCACCTGCTCAAGCTTGCCCTAGTCTCTTTCCCTCTATTTGACCCGTGAATATCAGATTCTCTAGGTCCGCCTTCCTTCATTATGTGTACCAGAAACTTCAGCTTCCTGATGTTAAGTATAAGCCTTCTCCTTGTTTGAAACCTATCTAAGATCTCATCATTTCTCACATGCTTGGTCCATGACATCCTTAGCATCCTTTTGTAGAACCACATCTCTGTCACCTTGAGTCTCTTCATCTTTGAAGAAATCGTCTAACATTCGCTGCTGTAAAGAAGGATAGATGTCACTTAACAGCTCCGTATTCTTTCCCTTGTTATCTTCCTGTCTTGAAATACTCTGCGCAGCTTTTAAAATGTGTCTTTGGCCATCCCAATATGTCTACGGATTTCAGTGTTACACTTACCATCCTCTGTCAAGATACTTCTCAGATATTTAAACTTGATTCTAGTGTTCCTGACCTGCAAATCGCATTATGGCCACTTCCTCTTACTGATGACCATGCACTCCATCTTGTAGTTTATGCTTAGTCCCTTCTCACTCACTGTCACTACCTTCTGTAGGAGATTTTGTAGTCTCAGTTTTGTGTCTGCTATCAGTACTGTGTCATTTGTGTATATTGTGTTGTAAAGGTTGTGACTGCCAATGCTAAATCCCAGTAGGTTTTCCAAGTCTCTCAGAATTGCTCATTATATTCACTTGTGTGCAAATATGCTTGCAAAAATGTCTAAACTCCCAGCTATAAGATTTTGTCCTTAAATAACCCATTAAATAACCCATTAAATAATCCATTAAATTAACCCATAGAGATTGATATAAACAAATCAACCAACCAATCAAAATCCACACAAAGTAGAGGGTTACTGTTAAAATGGTTATGATGAATCAAGTGTGGGGTATGAATGAAAGAAGAGGGGGAAGGAAGGGAAGATTATGAGGATAGGGAGGATAGACCCTCAACATGAAGAGATTACGATTGTAGTGACCCATGCAGGTATCTGTTCCAGAAAGTAGCAATTCTTGGAAAAATACTGTCTGAATTGAACATTCTTCTTACACTTGGATTACTGAGGAAATGAGAATGATTCAACTCTGTGGATGTAACAAAATGTTCCTTCGTAATTGTCTAAACAGATGAAATTAAAGAATGGAGCTCATCTGAACATTCATCATGGAAATAATGATGGAGTAGTGATAAGCTTGTGATGTTGTGTCTATTGGAAAGGTGGAGTAAGGATAGTGGCTCGGATTGAGAAATTGGAGAGCAAAGTTCAAATTCCAGTTGAATCCATTACATTCACTCACAAAAATCAAGTGAGGATGAAGAGTTAAATATCTGCAAAGTATTTTAATAGAGGATAGAAAAATGTGATACCAAAATCCAAAAAGCACATTCGAATAGAAGATGCCTCCCAAAAGCTAAGCAAAATATTAGGAAACCAAAAAAATTCTCTTAGAAACAAAGAAAAGAGTAAATGTTATTTAATATCAGTCCACTGTCATGGCAGTGAATGCTGGAAAATCTTCTCAAAGATGGAGAAACTTGAAGCAGCACAAATATGGTTCTACAGAAGGATGCTAAGAATACTATGGACTGAACATGAAAAGAACACTTACATTTAGAATCACAAATGGAGAGTTGAAATATTTAGGACACCTAATGAAGAAAAGAAGGCTTGGAGAATCTGACACTCACAGGACACATCAAAGGCAAGATGGACAGATGTAAAAAACAAGTAGCCTATGTAATAAGCTTGTGTAAATAGATAATAGAACAGTGAGTAGGAGGGATAGTAAAAAAACCAAAGAGCTACAAAGGATAGGAAATTGTGGAGAGCCATGATCAAACTAACTAATGAGCTTGTGTAAATGGAGGGCAGAATAGTGAGTTGGGGGTTACAGTGAAAAGACAAACCTTACTAAGATCTACAAAGGATAGTAAGTTATGGAGAGCCATGATCAGCCACATCCTGAACGGACACTGCATATAAAAGAATAAGAACTATTAACAACTCATGCTGAAGTATGATTTTTAAGATACAAGTTTTAATTTTGAGAGGAGTCATTCTTAACAAAATATATCAGCCAATCCACTCACTCTGAAACCTTCACCCCCACCAGCAAAAAAACAAAACAAAACAAAGTGTGCCCCTTTATCAATGTGGATCATTTGATGTGATTTGTTTGTTTAATGGTATATCAACAACTTTTTGGGTCATTTAATGCTGAAATTCAATTTTCTTGGGATCTGTGAAGTAATAAAAATGTTATTCTGCTTTCATATTTGAATAAATCGTTGATGATGCTCAGCTTTTGAGCACATACATGTTTGTGTAGAAAGAATTACAAGAGGCAGTGATATGTGTTTTAGGTTGTGGTTTTTACAATGTTTGGTTTGGAGCATATCAACCACAATGGGTTATTTAATGCCGACAAAATTTCCTTTTTTTTTTTTCCAAAAATAATTATAGCTGGTAATATTTTTGTTTAAAAAATGTATAGTTTGGTTTTTGTTTTGTTTTGTGGCATATTAACCTCCATGGGTTATTTAATGCTGACAAGATATTTATTTCTGGTAATATTTTCTTTTTTCAAATATTTATTGCTGATACTAATTTTTTTAAAAGTATTTCTGTTATTAAAATCTATTTTTATACTATCATAGTATTTTGAGATAGGTTGTGGGACCCTAACAGGTGCTACCACCCTGGGTCAGGGTAGACCTGGGAACACCAGCAATTTAGAGGTGGTTCCATGCTCCTCAAAACCTCCTGATCAGAGGCCTTGCTGCTGGACGTAGTTTATAGTCTTACTCAGGATGCAAATGTAGTTTGTCGTCATACCCAGGACAGGGTTTTTACAATGTGGCTTGAAACTTTAGCATTGATGAAGAAATGAATCAACTGACACACAATAGAAAGAAGAATGACATAACAATTTTGGAAGTTTGTGAGGTTTATTAAAAAACAAAAAATGTTGGATATTGAAATTTACTTGTGAGCATCCATTTGCATCAGAGCATTATCATCTTCACTCCCTTCTTTATTCTCCTTTGGTGATGTGTTGCAGATTTCAAGAGTAGGCTGAGCCTTCACAGCTGCATTGTGAGCAGGAGTCACAGAGGAGAGTGGGTAGTAGATGTGGTTGTGTGCAAAGGGTATTTGAGGTGACCATTCACGTGAATTTGATTTTGGTGGACAACTCTGTGCAATGGAGAAGCCCACACACTTGGTCATAAGCACCTCACTCATGGCTCAGAGGGGATTTGAGATTTGGCAAATCTGGTTGTATCGGGCTGTTGGATGCTTGGTCTGTCAAGGTCCACGTTGGTTATGCCAGCCCGACTGGCACAGCCTTCCTCTACCAGTTTGGCCATTGAGATTGTGCAGATCTTTGCCTATTCTACCATTGGGATCTTTGGGGGTTGGTTGCATTCAGTCTGATCCATCCTCCTCGACCTTGCCATCATGGATGGCCCCTACAAGAGTTTCAACTCCAGACAGCTTCACTCTTGAGATCACTGGAACATGCAAGACATCTAACATGACAAGGAACGATCATATACATTTTAAAACTTTTTTCTTTATTATCTGCGAATTGATATTCCTTCTTTAGAAACATGGTTTTTGAGGGTTGGTTGTATTCAGTCTGGTTTGTCTTCCTTGACCTTATTGCCAGGGGTGGTCTCTACAGGAACTGAAACTCCAAATGCCTTTGCACTTGGAGTCAATAGTACACACAAGCCATCTACCCTGACAAGGAATGACCATAATATATTTTAGACTGGAAAACAGTTCATCAACTCTACTTGATGAAACTGATTAGTTTTTATTTCATTCTTTTTACCTGCAATGAAGTTCCTTAAACATGTTTGTTTCTCATAGATTAAAAGTTTTTACAATAGCTTTTACTAATTAACAACATCAGTACAACTACTTATCTACAGGTGGTAGATATTACAGGTAAAAGAAAACATTAATACCCAGCCAGGTATGTGACCTTGTTCAGGCTGTACACACCTAATCGGGCTTAACATTAACATAGTGATTACACAAAGTTGACATTGAAGAGATTTAGAATAAGAACGATAAGTAACGATTTCATCAAATAAGTCTTTAGTCAACAGAAATATTCTAAATTATATTACAAAAAATGTTTCCACCATTATTTTTTTTTTTTTTTAAATAGTTCTGCCACCTTTCAGGCTGCAAGCAATCATGACTCTCCACAGATTCCATTTCTTTATTACTTGTGGATTGCCACAGTCTGGGAAAAATAGTGGAGTAGTGTCCTAGTGTTTATTTCACAGTTTGCAATTTAGACTTTCCTGTTTATTAGACTGATGACCACCCAAGGCTGGAGAGGCTAGTCTACTCTATCATTTTATCAATTTATAATTTTATGTCATACGATTTCAGGATTTGGTCATGACTTTCCACAGATTTTTTTTTAGTTTGTGGTTTCTCATTGCCTTCTGTACAGATTCCTTTTGATTATCTGTGAATTGCCATGACTTCTTGAGAAAGATGGTGGAGTGGTTTCCCATTGCCTTCTGTACAGATTCCTTTTCTTTATTATCTGGGAATTGTCATGACTTCTTAGGAATGATAGTGGAAAGGTTTCCCATTGCCTTCTGTACAGATTCCTTTTGATTATCTGTGAATTGCCATGACTTCTTGAGAAAGATGGTGGGGTGGTTTCCCATTGCCTTCTGTACAGATTCCTTTTCTTTATTATCTGGGAATTGTCATGACTTCTTAGGAATGATAGTGGAAAGGTTTCCCATTGCCTTCTGTACAGATTCCTTTTGATTATCTGTGAATTGCCATGACTTCTTGAGAAAGATGGTGGGGTGGTTTCCCATTGCCTTCTGTACAGATTCCTTTTCTTTATTATCTGGGAATTGTCATGACTTCTTAGGAATGATAGTGGAAAGGTTTCCTATTGCCTTCTCCACAAATTCCTTTTCTTTTTTCATCTGTGAATTGACATGATTAAAATAAGACCTGTAAAAAATGCATAATGGGATTACTTACATGTATATTGTCACTTCTGCCTAAGATTAAATTGTTGGATCCCAGCATTTCAGCCAAGGACCCAAGTGTTCTCTCCATGAAACTATATACATATTTATACACAATGTATTTTACTTTTATTCATTTTTATAAACAACATTACTCTGAGTCATTTTGTGGTGTGTATGTGTATATATGTATATATTATACACACACAAATTTCATTAAAACAAGTTTTTTTCTGAATGCTGTAGCATTACTTTCCTTGTTGGCTGCTGGGTCAAGTAATTCAATATTAAATAAAAAAAAAACTTGTTTTAATGAAACTTGTATAAAAGAGGGATTGTTGCCCAAATATACAATTGAATTACATGACCAAGCAGTTAACAAGTAATACTACAACATTCAGAATATATATATATATATATATATATATATATATATATATATATATATATATATATGAAGAAAAATATACGGAAAAAAACAAACAAAAATCCTTATATGCAATTATGCTTTTTTAATGTTAATATGTCAATGTCGGATGTTTCGGTTTAATAAACCATCTTCAGGACAAATTCATAAAATATAATTAACATTATCAATTGAACATGACAAAGACGATAATTGATAATGTTAATTATATTTTACGAATATGTCCTGAAGATGGTTTATTAAACCAAAACGTCCGACGTTGACCTATTAACATTAAAACAGCATAATTGCATATGAGGATTTTTGTTTTTTGTTTTTTTTCCGTATATTTTTCTTCATACTGTCGGATCTATATCCATATATTTGCTTACATATATATATATATATATACTCTCTCTCACACACACACACACACATCTTTTCTGGATCTAGGCAATCCTTTAATATCTGTGACTTGATATGATTGTTCCTGAGAAAGATATTGAAACATTTTCTTATTTCCTTCTCCAGTTTTGAATTCAGGTGTCCTTCTCCAAGACAAGGACATAAAGGCCAATCAAACCTATTATTTTTTTCAAAAGCTAGAAGAAGGAAAGATTGATTTATGCCTTTTCCAAGGGCATTAGTGTGAAGTGAATACAACAGACTCAACCAGAATTTGAATGTGACCAGCTGATTTTAATTTTCTTGCAGAAGATTTAATTGCACATCCTAAATATGTAAGCATTCAAACAAAAAAACAAAAGCAGACATGAGAAAAAACAGGAAAGAAAGAGTGATAGTTTTTTTTTTTTTTTGGAGGAATATTTCTTTATTCATCTTTTACTTATCTCCAGTTTTTCAGGTAGACATGAAAACAAAAACCTGATAGATTTGAAAAAACAAAAGTAATTACTACAGTTGATGACATATGGCATATGCTACAATTTCTGTTATTCCTAATGAACTGTATCTGCTTTATATAAAAATGAGGTTCTTTCTAGTACCAATATTTAAACTTCAGGCATCCTGGCCATGACGACAAGACAAAGCCTCTGATTGGTAGATTTTGAGAAATACAGAACCCCCTCATAATTGCTGTTGTTCCCAGGTCCACCTTGACCTGTGGTGGTAGAACCTGTCAGGGTCTGAGCAAATATTTACCCTCCCTCCTAAACTGGGGTGAAAACACTATGAAAGTATAAAAATAGATTTTTATAGTAAAAATAACATCAAACATTTTTTTTTTTTTTTTTAAATATTACCAACAATACATTTTTGGAAAAAATATTAATACATATTCTATTCATACAAACTCATCCTAAAAATCTTGTTGGCATTAAGTAACCTATTGAGGTGTTGGTATGCACAAAATAAACCAAACTAACCTTTATGGACGTAGACAACCAGTATTTCCTGAATATTCCTTGCTGAAATATGGGAACATTTTTGGCCCTATGTTGCAGCTATCAAATAGAGTAAATCATATTTTTAAAAGACAATCAAATGTAAAAAAAATATTTTTTGATTGATAAAACATCAAAATTCCCTTTCAATACAAAAACTGATGTCAGCAAACATCTGTATTAAAATAATAATAATAATAATAATAATAATAATAATAATAATAATAATAATAAAGATGGAGTCAAACATTGAGTGACAATTGGGTGATATTTGAAAATCTAGTAATATTAATTAACTTGAGTTTACTTTATTTTTTTGCATTTATTGCCCAAATTATCCCAGCTTATTTGAAAATTAAGCTCCGAAATATATATATATAAAAATAAAGGGAAAGATATTTTTAGATGATGTATTTTTAGTGTAAAACATGAAAAAAAAGCTACATCAAAAGTCTATATGTTAAAAAAAAAGAAAAAAAGAAAAAAAAGATATCAAAATCTAAATGGGGTCCCTTTCAAGGGGCCCAATCAAATTTAAAAGACCCACTCCAAGTAGAAGGACCCAAATACTGTAAATTGTTTTAAATTAGTTCAAAGGAACCCCATTAAATCTGAAAATAAATCTCCCCTATTTCTAGATCTTTTTATTTTTTAGTTTTATCAAGAGTGCAAGACTAGATATAGCCCATATTAGTTCATGTAAATCTGGCATTGGATGTAGCCATATTTATTTATTTTTTTTTTTTTATTTGAAACTGATTTATAAATATTAATTGAGGAATGGAAGATTTATTTCTTAAATTGCTAAAAAAACTGAATGAAATTGAAAAATAAGATTCAGAAAAAAAGAGGCAAGAAAAAAAGAATGAGAAAAAAAGAAAGACAAAAAAATGAGAATTAGAAAAAAAAAAGTAAAAGAAAGAGAAAAAGAATTAGTAAAAAAAGAAAGCAAATAATAAAAAAAGAGGCAAGGAAAAAAAGGATTAGGGAAAAAGAAAAGAAATTACTTCGGAAAAAGAATTAGAAAAAAGTAAAAAGGTAAAGAAAGTTAATGAGAAAAGAAAGAATCAGATGAAAATAATTAGAAAAAACAAAAAACAAAACAAAACAAAAAAAAACAGAAGTAAATAAAAAAAATTGAAAATGTTAAGGAGGAAGAATGGGTTGAATGAAAAATGGAATCGAAATGTGCAAAGAAAAAGAATTAAAAATAGAAAGAAAAGAACAGCAATAATAAAAAAAAAAAAATGGAAAAAATGGAAAAAAAAAAAGAAAGAGACAAAAGGAAAAGAATTAATGGTGAAGAGAAATGACAAAATTAGAATGAAAATTGAAAATTGATAGATCAATTGAATGAAAAAGTGAGACTGGAAGGAAAAAGTGAGAAAGTCTCAAAAAATAAAAATAATTGAAAATAAGAGAAATACATTTTGAAAAGAAAATAATAATAATAATAAATAATAATAATAATAATAATAATAATAATAATAATAAAAAATGAAAATGAACAAATTACAAAATTAAGAAAACTATTCAAGTGCTAGTTGAAAATGCAAATATGGAGATCATTTTAAAATCCTAAACAAAACTGAGTTTTTTAGAGAAAAATTATCAGAAAAATTAAAAATATTTTTTTAGAAATGTTCCAACCAAGTTTAAGTTTATTTTTAATTAAAAAAAGGTTATAAAATAAAAATAAAAAAGATGAATAAAATTAATTAGAAGTTTGTTTTAAACGGAAAACAAGAGAAAATAACTCCCTAAAATAAATAAAAACACAAAGGGTGTGTGTATGACCGTCAAAACTCAAAAGATATATTTTTGAAAATGAATAGCATTCAAAGTTTTACAGAAGTATAGAATCTTCAGCTTATAGTTCAATGTATCACGCACGCACTCACACACACAATGCGATATTCTGAGTATTTCACATATACAAATATACGCAACTGTCAATAAAAGTTGATTTTATGAGTTTTATATGGTATTATTTTTAATGACTATCATCTATTAGTATATCAAATAATAAATAAATAAACAAATAAGTAAAAATGCCACTAATTAATTATTCACAAAAAAATGATAAGGTTGAACGATGTCAACAACAATAAGTGACGTAACAGAGATAAGGTGAAAAAATAGATTTTAGGATGATGAGTACAAATTGCCGAAGAAGAGAATAAAAGTAATAATTCGTTAGTAGTGAGAATAGATTGTCTGGTGGTTGTTTCTGTGTTCAGTTGTAAATCGCAGGCCATTTGAGGGTATGAGGTCACAGCCACACCCATCCAAGAGTCAGCAGTCACTTGCTTCAATTCTTTTGAACGGACAACACCTACACTTTCAACTCTCTTCTTTACACGTAAGTCAATTAATACATTTCACTTTACTTTCATTCAAATTTCCAAACGAGTACTTTTTATTACTTAAAAAAAATAATTTCCTATGAAACTGATTACACAATTTTACCTTTAATTTTTAGTACATCAATTAAAAGCAAGTTTAAAATAATTCAATTTTTTATCTTTTTTTTTATTGTCGGAAACTTGAAGAAAGTTTATTTAGTGACGACCAAACTTTAGCCTAAATTACCTGAAAAGAAAACAAATCCAACTTTTTAATCAAATAGCACCTAGCAAGTTTTTTTTTCTCAATCCAACATTATTTTTTTTTTTTTACTTGATCTAATTTTCAAAATTCTTTTTCCCTACCCAACACTAACAGTCATTTCGAGGAAGAACCTCATCTTACATTTAAAACACTAACAGGTATTATCGTAATTTATGTATTTTCTTTAACATTTTTTTAAATTAAAAATAAAGTACAAGTTTTTTTAAAAGTTATTTTATGTGAAATTTTTAAAAATATTTACTTTTTACACTATATTTTTCGGCATTTGTTATCAATGTTGTTGTTTTTAAGAACCGGTTGTATAACTTGTCAAAAGGTGCACAATCTAAGTGAAATGGCCTGTAAACAAGTTTAGTTTTATGTAGTTGATATATTTTTTTATACAATCCGCATTTTTCACGTATACTTTCTTTAAATATCTTCTCCATTGACAGCCTTTTTTTTTTTCTTTAAATTCTAAGTAGCTTAAAAATCTTTTTCACACTTTATTTACAAATGTAACAAAAATGTGAAGTTTATCAACAAAATCGGTATTTAAACTATTTTCGTGTACTGTAAAAATTGAATACATTTTTTTCTTACTTTTAAAACGCCATGAGACTTTTATAGTTTTATTTGGAGAAACTTTTCCCCGTTTTTGAAAACTTTGATATTTCATAAAAACTTTTTGTTTGCTTTTTTTAAAAATTTTTTTTACATAAAAACGTAATTTCTGTAACAATTTATATTTTAAATTAGTGATTGTATTTTTGTTTGTTTGCTTAAAAATGTGAAACTTAATTATTTAAACTAAAAACAATCGTAAATTTAAAATTTCTGTAAAAAAAACATCTAACAAACAAAACATTGTCTTGAAAAGAGCAAAAAAGTTTTAAAGGTTATAAATTTTAATATCGCCCTTTAAAAATATTTTCAAATTCGTCGCTTGCTAGTGTCATTTTTTAAATTCTGCATTTTTAAAAAGATATAAAATTTTAAAAATGCAAATTTTCATGCATACAAATTGCAAACATTAATTAATTAATTAGCACTTAATTATTACTTGTGAGATACTTTTTAAAATAAAAAAATATATTAATTAAATTAATGCATGTAGATTTAATAGATGAGATAAAAAGAAATAACGTGTTTAGTTAATCTCCCTAAATATTTCCTTCTAATCTTATGATTGTGTCGTTGGCATGAAGGGAGTGGTTGTCTTTTAAAATGTGATGGATGTCACGGGCACCCCCTTCATCTATAGGGTCACTTCTTCAGAGATAAACCTTTTTGTCGATACCCAGCAAGCAATGTATATATATCTGTGTGTGTCTTGATATAGATAGGTTGTAGACACACGTGTATACAAGCAGAACTCCACATGCACCAACACAGACACACACACACAGCTTCTTCTTCACTATCGATTTATTAAAATGCCGCTGACACTTATTACCTTATGCAATTCCATAGACTCATTCTCTCTCTCTCTTAGTAACAAATTTCCCAGCATGCCTTACAATCGGGCTTATGCTCTTCCGTTCAATGTCTTTCCCTCCCCTTCGTCAAAGCTCGATAGCAGATAGAATTCTCCTTGAACTGCTCGATTACAAAAAATCATTTGATACTCATCTAATCGATAACAATTAGCTGGACATCCTTTCACATCCGTTTTGATTCTCAAAGTGGTTGTTGGCCGATTTGCAGCTGATGTAAAATCGGTAGTTGGTAGTTGGATGTAGACCTGATGTAACAGCCTGGCCTCTTCTCTTTGGCAGGCTTTTTTTTGGCTGCGGTCGGCGCTTTCTATCGATAGTAAATGTTACTATGTCTACCAAGTGCTGCTTCTTTGGTCTGAAGAATCGGTAAACTGGCTGGGGAAAAACCAGGAGCATTCGCTTTGCGATTTCGTTTTCTTCCGGGGATAGCTGGGGGAAAAGAGCTGAGCAGGAACTGGCTATGTGCAAGAACGGACTATGAAAAGGAACTGGCTATGAAGAAGAACGGAAGCAAGCGACATTAGATAAAAAAAAAACCGGTGAGAGATGTACAGTTGTTGAGTTTGATTTAAGAGAAAAGAGAAAAAAAATACTTATATATATCTATATTTACATGTGTCCTTATATATACATATATGTATCTGTGTGAGTATGTATTTATGTGTGCATGTTACCTACGCCTTGTACTTCTTGGTGAATGCAAGTTTGATTAAATTATATTTGTAAGAAGAACAATCCATATATAATATATATATATATATATATATATATATATATATATATATATATATATATATATAAAAGCTTGTAGTCTCTATTTAGCCAAGGAATCTTGGTCACTTATATACACATATACTTGAATAATAATCGTGTGTGTCATAGACTTTATTCTTTATATTGCAAGGATATAGGTGTTATTTTTCAGATAAAGAGATAAAAAAACAGGAAATATTTACGAAATTTACCAAAAAGTTAAGGTGCAACATTAAAAAAGTGAATATATGATTACAGTACACCCACTAATTGTCTCAGACATGGATATATACATTATTTTTGTATAAAAATAACTTTGTTGATTTTTTGTCTGTTTCTTAAAGCTGTTCATAATTTTTAGTTAAACCAAATATTCCCCCCAAAAAACATTGTATTTCCCTGCATAGACACATTGTACTGTTAAATGTGTGTATATATGTCTCTCAGTGTCATTGTATATACATTATATGTTGTAAATGTAGTGTGTTAGTGCTGCTACTATTTTTATTGCTATTATTATTATTATCATTATTATTATTATATCTACTAGTGGTGCTACCGTTACAATATTGGTACGACTTACTACTGCTAGGAGAATCAGAAGGAAGGAGCCAAGCAAGCATCTATCCATCAGTCTCCCAGGGAGAGAGGGAAAGACAAAGGAGTAAGTGTGCCCCCTCCCAGTCTTGGAGGAGGAAGAAGTAGAAATTAAGGTGAATAAACAGAAGCAGGAGAAAAAGATAACGAAGAAGAGGAGGAAGAAGAAGAAGAACCAGTAGTAAAAAAAAAACAAAACAACAACAAAACAAAAAACAACAAAAAATACACACACACACACACACACAAAAGAAAGAAAGAAAAGAAAAAAAAAAGAAAAAAAAAAAGAAAAAAGAGAAAGATTGCAGCTCTTGTATCTTAACTCCATTCTCAGCTAGGAGAGAACATGGCGTGCTGCCTCAGTGAAGAGGCTAAGGAACAGAAGCGAATCAATCAAGAAATTGAAAAGCAACTCCGTCGGGATAAAAGAGATGCTAGGAGAGAGCTTAAACTTTTACTTCTTGGTAAGTACCCCCCTTTTTATTTGTCATTTCCTTCTTCACCCCCCTATCACCACCATTATTCTTTTTCTTACCCCCTACTCCACCCCCCATTTTTTTTCTCTAATTAAAATTTCTTTAGAGTGGGAGGTTCCCCTTTTTATCTGTTTCTTGTCAAAATTCTTCCCCCTTATTTTTTTTTTTTAAATTTTCAATATATTCGCATTTTTGTTTTATATTCTTAAATCTCCTTCCCCCCTCCTTAAAAAAAAAAAGAAAATAAAAAAAATCTTTTTATGAGTCATGACAAGCAGGTTTTTGTATTATATTTTATGAAATGTAGTTCATGCATTTTTACAATTTACATATTGACATATTTTTGGAGATACCGATTTTTTTATTTTTTTATTTGTACAATAGTTTTAGAATTTTATCATTAATGTAAATTTGCCTGCAGTTTTCATCTGGTTGTATAGAGAGATCGGCATCATTTTCTCCTTACAAATACCGACAAATCATCTCTGTTATTCCGACTTTAACCCAGCAGTTTATTATTACTATTTATTTCCTGAAATTGACAACCTTAAAAATATAAGACTATTTTTTTTTTTTTACCCCCCGCCAAAAAACAAAACAAAACAAAAAAAGAAAAACAGGAGGGATGACATCTTGTCTCTTTTACGCCCAAAATTACAGGCATCAATTCATTTTTCTCTAATCAGATTTCTAAAATATGGACACTTCGATACTTGTAGATTTGCATGTATTCAAATATTTCCATGTAAAAATGTTAATTGAAATGTTTCTAAGTGGATTTTTAATCCAGGTCAACACAGAATTTCATTTTTATGCTTTTTTATCGTCTTCGTCTTCTTCTTAATTAAAATCTCCATACTTGCTTAGCGCACCGAGATCCACATATTTCAGGTCTTATTATTATTAATAAGCTTACCGAGGTATTATTATTATTATACTAAAAACATTAAAACTAATAACAAATATCAAAATAGTAATAAAGCAACTATTTTCTTTTCTGCCTACAATTTCGCCGACGATTCAATCATTTGATAATAAATGTTTTCTCTCGTCGTCGTCATCGTCTTCAGACATTTCACTTCGCATTTTTCAAAGACCCCGATTTTTATTCAGCCAACAAAAGCACGGACCCTTTCTCTTCTTTTTCACTGTGTGTCATGGTTGATGGTCATAGGAATTTCTTAGTCGATTTTCTTCTATCTTAACCGAATCTTTAATAATGCCGATCCTTTATATGCCTTGCCTTCTCGCTCTCAGCCTTTGCTTCTCTCTTTCTTTCGACTCGTTTTTTTGGCAGCCATGTTGAATAATTATCGTCTCCCTCCCGCTCTCTTTGACACTCTTTGCTGTCCTCCTCTCTTTGGCTAATATGTCAGGTGCTCTCCTCATCATCCCTCGACGACGACGGCGCTGGTGACAGCGGTCAAACTGCCGGTAACGCCGCACCTCTACCTATTTTGGCGGCCACTCCTTCTCCTTACATCCCTAACCCGTCAATTAGATACGGGTGTTGGCCGGCACCCCTCGGGGAAACGTTACAACTGGGGCCTCCTCCTCTCCTCATCTTCGTTGTTGATGGACGTCGCCATTTTGGTGGTGCCATACACACCGATTATTAGTAGTACTAATATTACTCATACTACTACTACTACTACGACTACATTTTTACATACCTACCTACCTATGAGAAGAAGACTAGAGATACCGACCCGCCTGCATCTTTCTTGCCCATGGCCACTGTCTATTTGACTGCCCAGAACTTTGATAAAGGCATTTTCATCTTCGGCCTGATTTAAAGTAACTGACTTGTCATTTAGTAGATGACTAGCTATTGGCAAGAAAAAAAAAAGAAGAGAAATACTAGTTTAATTTAATGCCACCGCCACACATAGTGAAGGCTGGGTGCCAGCCTTTGACTACTATCACCATCGAAGTAGGAATAGTTTTAAGAATAGGAAGAGGAGAATCGACTTGATTCACCCCCCCCCCCAAAAAAAAAACCTGCCTCTTAAATCGACGCCCCTTAAATTCGTTGTCTTTGGCAGGAATTCAGTCGTTTTTAAAGGAAAATATCGACTAACCTATGAAATGGATTCTTAAAGCTTTTCTTCCCAAATATTGAAGTGTAAAACACATCCACATCTCATTGCAAAAATGAAGATGTGTGAAGGGTAATTATAAATATACTTGTTGGGTCAGTCTTCTTCTTGCGTATTATTATTATTGCAAGAAGAAGAAACCGCAAAGAACCAGATTAGTAGCAATTCCCTTGTACAAATTCAAATTCGTTTAGTTTTACTTTTTTATTTAAACATATGTACTTTGTGAGAAATTGGGATGTCTATTTGTCTCAATATGTAGAGACGACTTGCTAATAAAAATTCTGATTTGCATGAAACTATTATTGAATTCTGATCTCAATAATGGCTTTTGGGTTTTTTGTTGGTATTATTCACTAACTAAATGCAAATAAAGTTTGTTTATTTTTTTTGATTGTCCTATATTTTGGTAATCTTGATTAATATATAAACTTATAAACTTTTTTAATATCATTTTACAGCTGTTTTTGTATTTTTTATTAATTTTAATGCCTGAAAGATCAATTAATAGGTGTTGTGTTATGGCTAATAATTAAAAAAAAAAAAAAAGAAAACTAAAAACTGCAGTTTTAATTTTACTTCAGCCACTACCTCCTTTTTAAGCTGAAGGTAAATGGCATATGCAAATATTTCCGGTAATATCTATGGAACTGTCAAAAATACTGATTATGTCAGCTAAAATAAAATATATAGGTGTGACTGACATGTTAATTCTTCTGCAAAACATCACTATCATCATATCTTGTTCCTGATAGAAATTTGCCCAACCCATCTTTCATTTTCATGTGTTTTTTAGTCAAATAATTATTATTTCATTTCTAAAAGTTTAATAAATTTCTACTTTGTTGTGACTCGGCTTTTGTTGTACATAAATGTTTACTTTTACTTTTTAAAGTATTTAAAATTTATTACCTGAAACATTAGGATTTCCCCTGAAATACTGTATCTTTTTTTTTTTTTTTTTTTTTTTTAGTGACAAATCTCTTTTGTTTTGTACATTTTTCAATTTCTTTTGTCAGTGTGATTTACTACCTTTGAAATCGTCTTTTTAGCCTAAAATTTAAAAAAAAAAAAAAAAAAAAAGTAACCATTGAAGCCTTGTGGTTAAAAAAAACTGTAGTAGTGCTCTTTGCAACTTTTGGATGAGGAGTTTTTATTACTACTGTTCAAAGTTTAACCGTTAACGGTAACCTATCTTGTGAAATTCTTTTGCTAATGAGGAACCACCTTGCTTGCTTGACTGGGTAATCTCCATCACCACTGGCTTGGTTCCATTCTCTCTTCACCATTTCTCTTGCTACTGTTAAAATCCTCCGTCACTGTTGACATTAACGGGTGGTTGGGGAGCTTCACTGATTATTCTGTTCAATAGCTCCCACCCCTTCCAATAATATTCTACACAGTAATAAAAGCTATTTCCTCTTTTACATGTCACCGTTGCTTTTGCCTTTTTTCCGTGCATTTTATTTGAAAAGACGTCAATGAAAACTTTCCTACAATTCAAATGTTTTCCACATTTACCTTCATACTTAGTTTTGATATATATTTTTTTTTTAATGAATCATTACATTTTTTTTTTTTTTAATTAGCTTCAGTTGGAAAGTGACATCATTATTCATGAATTGATACATATGGGTAAAAAAAACATCTATCTTTTTTTTTTTTCATTGAATTTTTTAAGAAACTTCCTTTTTGTCATGACTTGAAAAGTCTCTAGCAGTAGTAGTCGATATAGATTTTTTTTTTTCTCTTGTCAAAAACAAACCAAACATCACATAGAAATAAAGGTTTTTATTAAAAAATAAGTGCAGTTTTTAAGTTTAATTTTTTTCCTGAAATAAGAAAAAAGACTTTTTATGCCACGGTGCTGTCCGCTTTTTTGGATGGTGGGGAGACAAGTGAGTGGGGGTCAGTTTCATATTCAAACCTTTAAGCCTTAAGGTACTCTTGATTGAAGTTAAATGAAACCTTGTATTTTTTTTTTTTTTTTTTTTGTATTAGGTAGGACATTTTTTCTCATTGGAAAAAGCTAATTTTGGTTACTTGATCTAATTTTCTTCCCCGTTTTCTGAAGATTTTATTCTCACTCTCCCTCTTTATTTATTTTAAGACTATTTCATTTTAGTCTCTTATCAAAGTGACATGTTGCTCAACAAGTGTCAGGTGATGTTCGTTTTACCAGGCTTTGTCTGAGAATGCTTTTGGCATTTCCTATATTTGGGTTTCCACTTCCTAAGTGATACAATTTTTGTTCTGTAGCCGTTCAAAAGTTTTCAGATATTTAAGAACAAAATGCTTTTTTTCTTCTCTAACTTTGCAGGGATTTGTTTTGGGGAGAATCTTATTTTTTAAAATTTTTTTTCAATTTGGTGTTTTTTGAAAATAAGACTAGAGAATAGATTCATTTGCCTCAATGATTGCCATTTTTGTTTATTAGAAAGAAAAATACTTTTTCTTTCTTTCTCCCTTTCTTTATTTCTGTAAGCTTTTTACGAGAAAACTTATTTGAATCAAATATACCTGTTAGTGTTTTCTTAAGTAGAAGAAAAAAAAAAAAAATTAGATTTAGTCTTTTTCATTACTAACCTGTCTTAAACTATTTTCTAGACGGTGTCTACCTTTGCTACCCCCCCCCCCCTACACTTTAAACTTCTTAGTTTTAAGTTTTCGGTTTTAAGATCCGCGTTTCGCTTTTACTTTTGTAAATTACCAAACTGTATACAAATTTCTCTTGGGAATTAATGTTGATGTTCCATTTGTATTTTTATCTGTAGGTTAGTTACAGTTACACACTAAATAAGTTTTTAAAACTTACAAAAAAGACTTAAACTAAACATTTACTAAATTCCAAGTGACTCGAGTTAATGTGTTTTTATTTTTTAAACTTTCTTTGGTTGTCATGACAAAATATTTTTTTGTATTTATTTTTTTTTACTTTGACTCCTGTTAATCATGATTATATTGACTTTATTTATTTTTTTTTATAACAATATTTGAGCTCCCTCCCTCCCCAGAAGTATATATTATTTGGCTTGATGTTTGACTCATAACTTGTTTAGGGTCACAAAGACAAAGCCATTTCTGAAAGGAAACACTAAGTGTTTGCTAAGTGGCATCACATCCACTGCAAGTCTTAGTGCCTCATTGCTACTTGGAGTTTTATATCTAACCACAACCATTTTTTTTTTTTTTTTTTTTTTTAAACCATACACCATTTTTCACACTTGTCAGATACGAGTCTTTGAATATTTGTTAGAAGCAAATTCATTTTTTGGTGAGGAAGGGGATTTTTCTATGGCTGTCTCAGCATTTTTGTACATAGAACATTTTTTTTTGCTCCTTTGTTGATGCCGATAAAAACAAAGTTCTATTTGGTTAGATTATTTTGAGTACTTGATCACAAATACATAAATTAAAAGGTGACAACAGATAACCCACAAGGAACGCATTTTGAATACATTTCCCCACGTCCAAAAAGCAATATTTCCATTTCTTACTCAGGAAGAAAAATAAGTAAGTTTTCCAGATAATAAAAAAAAAATACTTGCTATTGATAGTGCTGTATTGTAAATTCTTGAAAAATTATGCTCATTTGATATGTGAGGCTGTATAGTTGAAGGGTTTAAAAAAAAAAAAAAAAAAGAGATTTGTGACACTATTTACGTCGCTAGAAAGAAAGAAGAAAAAAAAAAGAAAGGTGATAAGAAGCCATCACGAAAAGGACACTAAGCAGTGTTATTTTTCTGACAGGAAAAGTGGTAAGATTTTTATTTCCATTGTCAAGAAGGTAAAACACAGAATTTAATCTGATTTATGTTACGGGGCGGTGAGTAAGATATATCCAATCTGCCCATGGCAATGATAAAAAAAAAAGATTTTTTTCAAGTTGGACAAGAGACCTCCCGCAGGGTGCTGGGAGATTAATTAGGTCAAGCTTGACCGAAACCAAAATGTCCGTGGAACCACCTCCATGTAATTTGGGAAAAACACCTGTTTATCGTCAGGGCTGGCTATGATAGCGAAATTATTTTATCAGAACAGTTAATTAACAACAGAATGCAAATATGTCCAATTGACCACCCACTTGTTTGGCGAAGGCCCCGGTGATAAAGTCCAAGTGACATTTGACTATGATAAGAGTCTAAGGTTTTTGTCGGGCAGAAGGAAAGAAAGAAAAGAAAAAAAAAAAAAGGAAGATAATTTTTTTTCTTTGAGCAAGATTTTTTAAACTGAGGCTGGTCTGGCCACACCCACGCCGCTGAGCGCCCATTGGCTGGATGGTGGCATGAGCATTAGGCGGAGGTAATCATGTGAAGAAGGAGGGGAGGCCTGTTGCGCCCCCCTGAAGGGATAGGTGTGAGATGCCACTGTGAGAGAGAGGGGAAACCCGTTGACACCCTCTGAGGGCATGGTGAGATACCAATATGAGAACAGAAGAAGGTGGGAAGACGAAAGACTTCCAAAAATGGAAAATAATAAAATTTCCCTGACCAAAAACAAAGAAGTGGATTGTGGGTTTAGAATTATCAAGGAACCTCAAACCCTGACTAGCCCACCCCGGTTTTGGTCGGCGTCCATATAAGCAGAGTCGCAGCAAGTGAAAACCAGTTTGAGTTCAAGTTCGCAGTTGGAGTTGCACCCGCCCTGCAGAAACCTGGCCGAAAGATTTCATGCAAATCACGACTCAATTTCTAACCAAGAACAATTTATTTTTGAAGAACGACTTACTCACACCACCAAAACAAGTTTTACGAATATCACCTGAAGATACACCAAGAACCAGTTTCTTAAAGAACAAACAACTTAAGATGTTAAGACTCGCCTAACAAACACAAAGTGTCATGAATCCATATAGCGGGTTGGGAAGAAGACGCAGTCCTGTATTCAGCAACTAGATATAAAATATTGTTATCCTTTCTTTTCTTTTTTTTTTAACACATTTGAACTTTCCGAGTTATTATTTTCTTTTCTTTTACATATACTTGTGCGGTGTTACCCTTGATCGAACTCGGCTTGCATTACGGCCCGGCGACTGATTGATTTCGTCTGCCTAAGATCAATTCACAATGTGGGTAGGTTAGACTGGAAATCAAAACAGTTACTTCGGTAACCAGACGTTGGAGGCGAGCTGGGAACGACAAGGCTGATATCGAATCTAACCAGATTCCCATCCGAATCACCAAAAGGTTAGAACATCACATTTGGTGCCACAACCAATACCAAGCCAGTTGGTTGTCACAGGACAGGATAGCATGACAGACGCGGCTAGGCAGATGTCACATTTGGCGCAGCGACACCGGGGGGGGGGGAACGTTACAGATTTTGAGTTTAAGAAATTTTTTTCCTTACCTGTTTATACAGAATTGTTTCTCTAATGAGGCCTGCTTTCATTTTACTCTTTGCTATCAGTCAGTGCTTCTATCTTGCCCCAAGTTTGAATTCTTCAGTTATAAATCTTGGCATTTGGTCCCAGTTTGAAGTTTTCATTTACCTCTTAAAAGATTTTCCAATCTGAAAGAGAAACCCTGTCATCAGCCTTGCTTTAAATCTTTTCTGCTGATGTTAATCCCCATTTGTTTTGTGTTCATTTCAATGGAAGTTACAGTTATTGTTCCCAAATTTCACTTTTTTTTTTTTTTTCATCCATTTTACACATCAGTTTTCTGAAATATTTCAATAAAATTGAACTTCTTAGATCATTAGAGACCATTCTTATTCTAATAAAAAAATTTAACTTTAATTGAGCACGATTGATTCAATTTCAGCATTAAATCTTGGCTTAAATTCTGCAAGGTACATTTCAGCATCCTAATCTTCCTCAACATGAATAAATTTGAAATAATTTTTTGATAGTTTATTCTACAAGCTGAATGAAAAGTAACTCCCTATTTTATGCATGATGGACTCTCCTGTCTTGTTTTCATTTAAAAAAAAATATATATATATATATATATATATATATATATATATATATATATATATATATATATATAGTTAGCTGGGAGAGTCAATCATACATAAAATATTGGGTTACTTTTCAATTACCATGTATTTGCATATAGTGTGATTGAAAGTTGCCACTTTTCATGTTCCAAAACAAGAAAAGTGAGCTTTATTTTTTATTTTAATGTTACCCCCACCTCCTATCCCCCCTCTCCTCGAAATGGTAGCAGGTTGGCTTCTGTTAACATTCTATCTCTATAGAATTCAGAATCTGACAAGGTTGGGATTCAATTGCTTTATTTAATGGCAAGCATGCACACCCTCCCATACCAGATGGAGGTTGAGAAAGTACAAGGGTCCAAAAATCCTGACTAGATACTTACTTACACCAACTATTTTTTTATTTTTTTTGTGACAGTTGGTGGAAAGAATGGTTTTATTGTAAACAAGGTCCAATCATTAATGATTGAAAAGATTTAGGTCAAAACATGTAAATCAAGATTAAAACCATTTCTCTCACAATTAGTGGTAGTTTTTTTTTTTTTTTTTTGTCCACAAGTGGAATCCTCTTTTCTAAATTTCCTAATTTATAAGTAATGTTTATTGCTCACTGGTAAGATTTGGGGAAGAGAAATAAGTTGAGTAAATAAAAAAAAAAAAATGAAAACCTTGGACTTTTTAAAGAATTTAATCCGAATATTAAATGCTTCTGCATGATTCTTAAATACTAATTATGTCGAGCAAAGGTAAAAATGATGAAAATTGTGTTAGCAAAGATATTGAGGAGGGATAACAGGAATTTTAAAGAATCAGTTAAATTTGTCTGATTAATATCCTAAATTATTTACCAACAATCCAATTGATGCTTTTCTAAAAGATCAGCTTGTTCAACTTCTTTTTAGCAAAGAAGGAAGAGATTTTGACCAAAAACTATTGGTCTTATCATAATAAATATTAAGTATTAAAATCATTATGATGATCTTTTTGTAAATTTTTAATTTTGAGCATTAATAGTGTTCATAAATTGAGACCAGTCTATATCAAATAAAATTTTCGCAAATGAATTACGAGATGATTAAAGCCAGTAAATCACTACCAAAACATTGAGTCGCAAATATGTTATCAAGAATAAGTTCATTTTATTTGTTCCAAAAGATAGCCTGACCTTTTTATTTTTCTTAAGTTCTTATTAAGAAAAAAATAGAAAAAAAAAAGAAAAGATATTTTGTTTAAGATTTATAACAAAAAAATTCTGTCAGGTAAACATTTTGTCAGAATTTCATGAAATCTAAGAAAATTGGTAAAATTTTGGATACTTGGTTTTGTTTTGCAACTGATACATAAAATCTTTGTGTTGAATAAGTGCGTTTCTTTTGAATGAAATTCGCTGCAGTTTGACATGAAGCTCTTATTTGGTGGCCATTTTGAGGCTTTGAATGCTTACTTCTCAAAGGCAATCACATTTAATCATGATGGAAGATCTTGAAAATGACCAAATTTTAACATAAGCAACATTTCATCAAGAAATAGAATTGAAGAATTTAGGATACCTTTTTTATTTATTTCATTTAAGCCCTTTTCCAAGTTTCTTGCTTAAAAAAAGGGATCCATTTGTAACCTTAAAGCATGAACCTATATCCCAAGTTGACAATAATAACAATGAAAAGAAGTGATCAAATTGTGGTCGAACCTAATTTGGTATGTGGAGTGATTTGATGTTTTCAAAGGATTCTTAATTGACATCAACAATAGGTAGCTTCTGTCTATTCAACCGTGCAGCATTTATTCACATGAAAAACTTTTCTGATGACATTTAATCTACATAATCGATTTTTAAGTTTTGCTGGTTGTTATTTGGTAAGCATGGCTTAGTTTTGGCACAAGGCACTCAAATAAGGGGTACCTGGTAATGATTGGACTCACTACACCTTTTTAATGGTCAACCAGACCAGCCTCACCAACCATTACTCCCACACTAGGATGCCCTAGTTTTGTTGGTTAAGACATTGTATAACTATACATAACAAAACAGGGTACTTGTGGGTTATCTGTTGCTAGTTTTTAAATTAATTTGCATAGTTTTTCACAAATGTAGATGTGTAAAAATATACTATCCCCCAAATTCATTTAACAGTCTGAAAAAAAGAAAAGAAAAAATAAATTAAAAAAACATTTTAAATAACACATCTAACTTTATAAAGGATCACAAATATGTAAATTAAAAGGTGGCAAGAGATAACCCACAAGAAACGCATTTTAAAAAGTGGCAACAAGTAACCAAAACAGAATTCTGTTCTTTAAGAATACATAACCACTGGTCATACATATGTTATTAAAAAAATTGAAAGTTTTAAAAAAGACAAAAACAATCTAAGTGAACATTCTTTGAGAATTGGCTCCAATAAAAGTTTTGCTATCATCATAAAAAAACAGAAAAATACAACACTAGCCAATATTGTGAAATTGTGTGTGTGTGTTTTTTTTTTTTTTTTTTTTTTGTCAAGTATACAAGTTAGCATTTGAGTGAACTTTTATGTCACTCTAATGTTACTTATTAAATCTAACAGGTGTATTTGAAATGAAGTGAAAGCTTAAAAGAGGTTTTATTTGTTGACCTGAACCCAGTTATCTCTCTAGCAATCAACCATTGATTGCTTTTACAGTAGGAGGAGGAGTAGTGTCTACTTAATAGGCATTCATTTCCAGCTATCTATTTCTTCACTCAGTGTCTTCCTCTTTATTTTAACCTCAGCTTGTTACAAAGTCTTTCGGCAGTAAATGTCCTATTTTCACACTTGGCCTCTTCAGCTTTCTGAAAATGAGGATTTAATAAAATGTTTGTTAATTGTAAAATTAAGACCAGTAATTAGATCTGTATTTTTTTTTTTTGTCATGAGTTTTTTTTTTTTTTTTTTTTTTTTTTTTTTTTTACCTACATTGGTTGGTAAAAGTGAAGCTCATTATTTAAGAAAAAGAAAGAAAAAAAAAGAACTAATGTTTGAGTGAAAATCATTTCATTGGCCAACTCTCAAAGAAAGATGCATACAAAATAACCAGGAAGTTTCTTGATGTAACATTTTTTTATCCCTTTATCTAAATAACCCCTTTTTATAGGTTTTTATTTTTTTTTTAATAAACAAAATAATTTTGTGTACTTTACTCCAGGGCCAAAACATCATTAATGTTTCTTTTTGGTTTTTATTTGAATACTTTGAAGAAGACCTTGAAAATTTCTCATTTTATAAGTATGTGGGATATATTACACGCACACACACACATACTAAAATTAATAGCTTGAATTTAAAGTTTAAAATTTATTCCTACGAAATCAATACATTAACCTGAAAACTGTTCTTAAATAATCTTGTCATGTTGAGATTGTCATATGGATGCCGTGCATTGTAGTAAAGCCAATTGAGAAATATCTAAATGGTCAGCTGTACACAATTGCTTTCTCAGATCAATGGTTAAAAATGGCTTTGAACAAGTGAAACCTGTGGGTCTTGGCAAAAAGTATCCTTCTTTAAACCTCATGGACTGGTTCTACAGAATCTGAAAGAACTGTGCCAGATAACAGAAACTACATTACTTGAGGACTTGCAACAGCAGCATCATCTAAAATGGATATCATATGTAACTTGAAGAGAAAATAATGACATAATCAAGATATTAACATTCCACATTACTTCAAATAAAAGCTTAGGAAGGAGACCCCTTAATCAATACTGGAAAGAGCGATAACAGCTACCAGACTTGAGAAACCTGTTTTTTGAAAATAGTGTTTTAAGAGAAAGATCTCATAAATTTCAACTGAAAACAGAACTGGCTGCTTGGTTAATGAATGCTGGACGTTTCTTTATAAGTAAATGGCTCATATTACCATTCAAGATAATTTAGAATGTTTCCTTGTTATTTCTTTCAAGTTAGCCACCCCCCACCATATTTTCAATTGACTGACATATTTTTGTGAAGTAAAACTGAACAATAATAAAATGTTATGATTTAGCTAATCACATGTCATTATAATCTAAATTATAAGACTTGTTTCTACTTGTAAAATGTGAATGATATTTCTGAAGAGAAGAATAATTAGAAGGTTTTGACTGTCTTGTAGTGATATTTGATATTTGTTGATTTTGAGAAAATTGAATTGCTTTGACTACATCTTTTTTACGAACAATGTACTGATTGAATAGAAAATTTTAACACACCATAAATTAATAATTTTTAATGCAGGGAGATGGTAAAATATATGTTTTGAAATCTTCTTTCTAAACCAAATATCCTTTTAACTGATTCTCTTATTAAATTTGTTAAAATCCTTGTAATCATTTCAATTGGGATTTAAATGATTAATT